>BQNB010049075.1:0-42224 GCA_026074375.1 Tanacetum coccineum | reverse complement strand
TGGTGGCTTAATGTTGTTTTTGACAATTAATCGGACTTGGATTTTCATTAATTTGACACTCAATCAACGACTATAGCTCTTTAAATAGAAAACGGGTCATTGATTGAGGGGGAGAGTGGTTTTTTTCAAATTCATGACATCTATCAGGCATTTTTCAACACACAAGATTTGGTAACTAATGAGGCTATGGATTAAGGGGGAGTTAAACTGGAGTTGACTCAAAATGATCAAAGAGCAGACGGCGGAGTTTATTGATTCACAGGAGATTGACCGAAAGATTAATGAATCAGTTAAGTGTCGTCCGAATCGAAGTCTTCTCAATGTATGGGTACAATTACATGAAGAAGATCATCCTTCGTCAAGTTGATCTCAAAGAATATGTCATCGCTGAAAGGGATTTAAAATATATGTACCCTAGTGACTTTGAAGATCTGTACTTGTTAAATCTTCAAGGTCCATTGAACCATCTCTCTCCCGATGACAAAAAGGTTCTCACTACTGTGATCAACCTCTGGACAAAAAACTTGGTTATCCGACAACGCGTAGAATACTTTTAGCTGGGGATTGAGAGTTACCAGACGTAGTTAAATCTCACCAAACCTCGATGGGATGCCACCGGATTTGAGTTTAAGCATGACTACACAGTCATAGACTCTCCAATGGCAGTTACATTCAGAGACAGATACGGGGTGCAGATGATTATGAGGTTCAATGAGATCCACAAGTTCAGTGATGGTACTCTACAATAGATCGATGAAGCGTTGGACTACCGATTCAAAGAGTTCAGAGTCAACAGGATAAATCCAGGGATGAATACAAGATTTTGGACGAAGAAAGACGTTGTCAGAAGCAAGGAGTTCATGTTCGCTATCCAGAGACGGCTAAAGACACGACGTATCTTCCGAAATCTGGAGAGCTTTATTGGTGGATAGATTCGAGAAGGCGACTAACGGTTACTGAAGAGAACCGAATGAGGGGTAGTATATCTTATATGTTGTTGTAATAAGTACATTATTATGTAGTGACTAAAACTGTAACTTAGGCTTGTATACTAAGTAACTATATGTTTCATATTCGGATTATATAAACCTGACACTCTTTCTCCCAAATTTTCCTAACTTAAATAAATTAAGACCCAAAATCTCAACGGATTTGAAATTTTTGCTCGGGGGAGATAATGTGATTTAATTATGAAAATCTGATATAAAATGTAATCTTTTAAACTCAAGTGTAGGCTCCTCCATATGTGCTAAACCTTTTTGAGAATTAACGATGCACATATCAAGGGGGAGCGAATGGTATATGAAATGGCTATCGTGGAAAATACCTAAGACCGAAGCCCTATAATCAACTTAATCGGAGTTATAAGGATGGTATTGTAGGGTACTCGTTCCCAACATCCTAGCCAGAACCGGAGGGGATCTAACCCAGGAGACAACCCCACAAGTTAGTGTAGAAGTCCATAGGAATGATTACAAAAAGGAGTCATGAGAGAATAAGGGAATTCGTGCGGACATGAGATAGAGCTATAACTGGAAACATACCCAACAAGGACTATAATGAAGTCCCTCGGTAGCACTGAAGGGGTGATGAATGAAAAGAATTGTGAAGATAAAGGGTGAAAAGAAGAAGCCATCCTTAAACATTAGGCAGAAACCGTGTCAATACATATGCGGTCAGAAATCACATGATTGATTGCTAAATTGAAGACAATTACATGGACCCCAGTGATACGCTACAAATGAAACAAAAAACCAACAATAAACAACAAAAATGACATTAGAAACAAAATGAATACAACTACAAAACATATAAATTACAGTACTACAAACAAGAAATACAACAGCACAAACACTACCAAAATACAAACCACATCACAACAAACACCATCCCCAAACGTGTGTTACGTACAAAAAGTACTACCCAAAAGAAAAGACAGCAGACCTACTAACACTAAGTACAAAACAAAATCCCCCCTCAACTCCAATCAACCCCAGGCCCCCCCCACCCTCTATCCAACCTTACACCAAGAGCAACCCTAAACTACACAATAACACAACTCCAGCAACTACCTACCAACCCAAAGAACCAAGACGCATCCCCAACGCACCTCAACCTCAAACTCCAACCCACCCCCCTCCGAAACCCCCCACCCGCCACCCCGCGCCCCTCCCCGCCACCCCCTCCCACCCTCCCATCCACCCGGCTCCCCTTATCCCCACACACCATTCTCCCACAGTCTCACCCATCATCCCCAACCCACCACCCCACTCCAAGACCAATGACACACTACTTAGACACAATCACAAAGTTACTATAACCAAACTACCAAAACCACCCCCCCTACACTCACGAATCCCTATTAACGGTTTCTTGTTACAATTTCTCACATGAGAACAATACATTTCTCATCATCTCTCTCACTCCGAGTTAGATGATATTGAAAAGGTGGCAGTCTGCTCCTAGCCTCCAACACTAAAACCAACATGCAACTATTGGGAGTCTGAGAGCCCTGATATCAGCTACAAATCTCATTAGTGACACTAATACAAACTAATGCTTGTTCTTCACACAGTTTTGACAACAAGTAAAGACTTAAAGTCCTACAATATCCTCGTTGTATTGCCAGAACATTCGAATGATACGAAAGTACTCACAATGAAAGATGGAAAACCTTCAAGATGCCAACATCAAAAAAGCTCTTTGTATGGTACATGTGAGATCCACTATGGATATAAACTATGTTGAACCAATGGAAATCAATGATGGTGCGATTCTTTATGAATCAAACCTGTTCCAGGCAGTGAATTGATGAATAGCTTTTGAAAAACCTTTCGATGTGCTCAACAACTGATTTTCTAGCACATTGACTGTGTATATCTTTTAAAACAAATGTGTTTTTGATGAAATTTGATTTGGAGCGCTATAAAAACACTAACGATGTATGTCACAAAAAACTTTCTTAGGTAACACGTCGATTGATTTTCAAATCACTTTTTATCTTTTAATCGTAGGAGAGTAGACCGTAACTAACCAATTTCACTCTATCGAGTTGTCTGCTTGAGACGTTCCATAAAGTAGAACAAGCAAGTAGGTGAATCCTGATGGCTTACATTTGATGATACCAATACTATAACTGAAATCCTGTCAAGGAGATTCCTCTTAAAGGATCTACCTGATCATGGGTCGGCCCTCCACAGACCCGGAGTTAATCCAACCAACACAGGCGAATGACAAAGCCCTATTTCGCCGCCACAAGCTTTATTGCACTGTTTTATTTACAAGAACAAGCAAAGATGTAGATGGAGATACCTCGTTCCATGGAGTCAATTCACCACCCAATGCTTCACACTTAATGATTCCAGATTAAAGACATCAGACAACTGAATGACCTAAAACACGAGCATCCGCAACGTCTGAGAAGTAGAGTTATCATGATAAAGAAAAGTGTGAGCATGCTTGGTCCGAAGGTTCACAACAACAAATGAAGGCACACTTCACAACAAGGAGATTAAGAAGATTTACTTGTCAGATGATCGTCAAAGAAAGCTCGAAGATCACAACAAGTCTAAAGGAACAAAGCTCAAGGTATCACTACAAAGCTGTACAATGGAAGTCAATGAATGAAAGAAATCCAAGTCGACGAGCTAGAGTCAAGATCCACTCATAGATTGCTAATAATCACATTGTATATTAATTGGGTGACCTCCCTTAGGGGAAGATTGTTAGGATTATGAAAAAGACTCTGTCACCCCCGTGTATCATTTAGTATAGCATAGCTCGTAATTTAGAAAGTAAGTGTATGCTTTCGGATTGGGCCGGGTTTTTACCAAGTGTAAATCCCATACCGCAGCCCATAATGCCTCACAAGAACACGTTGTATATAAACCCCATTCCAGCCATGGGAAGGGGTTTGGTTTTCTTTTTAAAACACATTTCATGCTATTCATTTTCCTCACTTAGAAAACCATCCACTTTCTCTCTCTAGATAAATTAGCCAGAACCCCATTCAACCATGCTGTGGTTATGGGATATCCAATATACTACAGTAATCAAAGGATTGATCAAGTTGATAATCACATTGCCATAAGAGAGAAAAGAGATGGTACATGGGATTATGAGATGGTTTAGGAAAGAAATGTTTAGAGTGTGTTGAAGGTATAATCATTTGATAGGTAGAAGAGTTTAACAAATGATTAGGGAATGTTTAGTAGAGAATGGAGTGTGTAAAGGACATTTTAGGAATACATGTGTGAGTTTGTAAATCATTTAAAAGTAAGGAGGATGGTCAATTCTGAACAAGAGGTTGCATCTCTTATGCTTTCAAGTATGTCCCCGGATCTTTAGAGGACTTTGGAAAACTTCAATTTATATGATATGTTGAAAGAACTGAAAACAATGTTCGAAGAGCAGGCTAAACAGGAACTGTTTGAAACAGTCAAAGCATTCCATGCTTGCAAACAGAAGGATGGACAGTTGATGAGCTCCTATCTCTTGAATATGTAGAGCTACTTAGACACATTGGAACGTCTTGGCTTCCTTATGCCTAATGAACTTGGTGTGAGTCTTATCTTGAATTCTCTCAACAAGGACCATGAAAAGTTCGTACCAAACTATAATATGCATAACATAGGGAAGACAATTGCTGAGCTACATGCTATGATCAAGCTACATGAAAAAGGCATTCCCAAGAAGGTTGCTACTCTAGCTGTACTTGCTATTCGGGGAGGTAAGATCCAGAAGGACAAGAAGAAACTGCAAGGGGCAAAGGGGAAGGATAAGGGAAAGACTAAGCTTGCTTATGCTCCTAAGGCTAAGATTTTCAACCGCGCACCTAAGAAATTAACCATAAAAGACTCAATCTGCCATCACTACAAGGAAGTGGGTCACTAGAGGAGGAACGATCATGCCTATCATGTCGAGTTAAAGAAGAGAAGAAATGCTGGCGAGGCTAGCACTTTAGGTATCTTCACTATAGAAATTTACTCTATTCCTAATAAATATTGGGTGTATGATACGGGTTATGGAACTTATATCTTTAATACTACGTGGGGTCTTAGGAGGAGGAGGAAGCTGAAACATGTAGCTTTAAACCTATACGTAGGCAATGGGATGCGTGCAGTTGTTGAAGCTATTGGAAGCTTAGATTTAATTCTTCCTAATAGACGAGTTATTGTTTTAGACAATTGCCATTATGCACCTTCTATTACTAGGGGCGTTGTTTCTCTTTCTCGTTTGGTTGATATGCATACTTTTATAAATTATAGTATTTCTGTTATGAAAGATGATGTGTTTTATTTTAATGCAATTCTACATGATGGTATTTATGAAATAGATATGCAAATTTTTTATCCAAATGTTAGTTCTATATACAATGTTAGAAATAAAAGAGCCAAACATGGCTTTTGGACTCTACTTATCTTTGGCATTGTCATCTTGGTCATATAAACAAGAAACGCATTAAGAAACTTCAACGTGATGGGATCTTGGAACCCATTGACGATGAATCTTTCGACAAATGAAAATCTTGTATATCTAGAAAGATGACATGTAAACCTTTTCCACATCAAGTGGAAATAGCTGAAGAACTACTAGGACTTATACACAATGATGTATGTGGCCCTTTTAGAACTGTGTCAAGAGAAGGTGCTAGTTACTTCATAACCTTTATTGATTTCAGCCGTTATGGTTATGTTTACTTGATTAAACATAAACATGAGGTATTTGAAACATTTATGGTTTTACAAAATAAAGTTGAAAATCAACTCGATTAGAAAATCAAAGCTATCCAGTCTGATCGAGGAGGTGAATACTTGAGTCATGAGTTTTTTGATCACGTGAAAAGCTATATTTAAAGTAACTCATCTTACTCTGGCTTACAATACCCCAACATAACGGGGTGTCCCTGAAAGGAGGAATCAAACTTACCTGAGATGGTTCGATCCAATGATGAAATATATACAACAATGCCAAAGTTCCTCTTATGGATAAGCTCTTGAGTCTGATGCGCACATACATAACATGGTTCTAACCAAGAAGGTTGATAAGACACCATATGAAATATGGAATGGAAAAGCTTTGAATTTGTCTTATTTAAAGGTCTGAGGCTATGAGACACTCGTAAAACGAGACACGCTTGACAAACTTGAACCCAAAACTATTAAGTGTATCTTTGTAGGTTACCCAAAGTAAACGATGGGATACTACTTCTACAACCCACATGAGAACAAGATTTTTATTGCTCGTTATGCTGAGTTCTTTGATAATAGTCTCACTTAACAAGAAGCAAGTAGGAGTCATGGATTACTCGAAGCGAGTGGGAGTGATTTGAATTAATTCAAAAAGATGACACGCAACCTTCGAATGATACTAGCGAACAAGACGATGAGGTCGAACCTAATGAGGTCGATCCCCATAGTGTAAAAGTTCCCATTCGCAGATCCGAAAGGATATCTCAAGCACCTGACAGATATGGTTTCTATGTAGATGTTGAGGAGCATGAATTAAGGGATCTTGATGAACCTCCTTATTATAAAGCTGCATTGTCATATCCTGAATCTAATAAATGGCTTGATGCTATGAATGCAGAAATGCAATCCATGAAAGATAACCAAGTCTGGTGTTTGGTTGATCTTCCTCCTAATGATTGTCGAAAACTGGTATAGAAGTAAATAGGATTTTTCAAGAAAAAGATAATATGATGGCCAATGTACAACACCTTTAAAGCTCGTCTTGTAGCAAAAGACTATACCTAAATCTACAACGTAGATTATGGGGAAACCTTCTCTCCTATTGTAAACATTAGAGCTATAAGGATTCTTTTAGCCATAGCCGCGTTTTATGACTATGAGATTTGGTAAATGGATGTCAAAACCGCATTTTTGAATGGTCACCTAAGCGAGAACGTATATATGGTGCAACCTGAGGGGTTTGTGGATCCAAAACATCCCAGCAAAGTATACAAGTTACAACGATCCCATTATGGATTGATGTAAGCATCTAGAAGCTGTAATAAAAGATTTGATGAGGAAATCAAGAAGGTTGGTTTCACTCAAAATCCTAATAAGCCATGTGTATATCTCAAAGCTAGTGGGAGTTATGTTGCATTTATAGTCTTATACGTCGATGACATATTAATCATGGGAAATAATATTACAATGTTGCAAGATGTTAAGTTTTGGCTTTGTAAGTGTTTTTTATGAAAGACTTAGGAGAAGTACATCATTGGAATCAAGATCACACATGAAAGAACTAAGCGGTTGATTGCTTTTAGTCAAAGTGCTTATTTTGATAAGATCTTAAAGAAATTTAAAATGGAAACTCCAAGCGTAGTAGTGTTCCAATGCAAGAGAAGCCTAAATTGAACAAACCTCAAGGTACAAAACCACCTAGTGAGGTGAATCGTATGCAAAGAGTTCCTTATGCTCCAGCTATAGGATCCATTATGTACGCGGTAAGATGCACTAGACCTGATGTTGATTTTGTGCAAAGTTTGTGTAGTCGATTTCAACAAAATCCCAGTGAAGCTCACTAGACTGCTGTTAAACTATTCTTAAGTATTTGAGGAAAACTAATAATATGGTTGTTGTATATGGGGTAATACCTGAAACCGAGCTGAAGGTTACTTGTTATAGTGATGCTGGTTTTCAGACTAATAAGAACGATGCCAAATCCCAATCGGGATATGTTTTCATGCTTAATGGTGGAGCCGTCGACTGGAAGAGTGCTAAGAAAAGCACTATTGATATGTCTTCTATCGAAGTCGAGTATATTGCTGCTGCAGAAGCATCAATGGAAACTGTCTGGATGAGAAAATTTATTGATGGACTTGAAAAAGTCATGCCAACCAATAAAAGACCTATGGAGATGCTATGTGACAATATTCCCGCAATAGCAATCACCAACGATCTCGAAATTATGAAGGGAGCCAGACATTATCAAAGAAAATATCACTACATTCGTGAAGTAATTCAAGAGGGTGAAATTGTCCTTAAGAAAGTTCACACATATGACAATGTAACTGTTCCATTTGCGAAACCAATGTCATATACCAAGCATTTTGAACATGCTATGGTGATTGGAGTTCGTCTTACTAGTAGTCTGTTGGTAACTAAGAAATCACTTTCACTTCACTATGGTAACCAAGAAAATAGAAAGAAGATAAGAAGAAAAGAGAAGGATGAACAAGAGAGAGAAAGTAGAGAGAAAAAGAGAATGGTTAATTTATACAAGTGTGTGAAAAACAAATTAGAACCAACACCCTCTCCCACACTAGATAAGGGTAATTTAAAACTTTGTATATTGCCATACCTATTAAGGCTTTTAGTTGGGCGTATGTTTTTGTTTAATCTTGGGCGGGCTTCAAGATTACAAGGGACCTTAGAGTTCGGAACTAGTAACAAGAATAGATTAACGTTCACGAGACGTTTACCCTTCTAGCCTATTACAACATACATGAGATAAATATCGAGATTGATAATATAATTGAGGCTAACAATCTCCCCCTAAGCTTGGTTTTTAAGAGATTTCAAGCTTTCATGTTAGACTCGTTATCTAGAGGCCAACAATCTTTCCCAAAGTGAGGTCTTTGAGATTATCTTGTCGTTGAGTTATTGAGTCTTTGTTTTGGTCTTTATCTTTGTTGTAGGCTTGTTCCTTCATGCTTTGTGATCTTTGATCTTGAGCCTTTGTCATTGTCTTTCGACTTCGTCTTTAGTTTCGAGATCTTTAAATCTTTTCCTTGTATGTCTTGATCATCTTTGCTACCTTGCGATCTTGTGTCTTGACCAACATGCTCATACTTTGCATCTTATTGAAAGCTTGCTAATAATCTCCCTCAAAGCTTGATTTCTAAGGAGTTATCTTTAATATTAGAGTATGCGGAAGTCTTTGTCTTTAATAATTAAGCTTTCTTGATACTTGAATTTTGATGCTTATAGTATGTCTTTGTAGTTTGAGCATGAGCATGTGGTAGTGAATCCGAGTCAGCTGGAATGAGGTGTCTCTATCTCCATATTTATATGAATCCTGAAATAAAATAGTCATCAATAAAGCAAGGTGGACGAATGTGGGAATTTGTCAATAAATCGCGCCGAAAATTTGGTTGGATTAACCTCTGGTTTCGTGAGGACCAACCTGTGATCAGGTAGATTCAATTTAGAAGAATCTCCTTGACAGGATTTCCAGCTTTAAGCGTAAGATCCTCCAACATAGATGATATAGATTTCACCATGCTAGTTGTTCTAGTATCAGAACTCTCAAAGCTGACAGTACGATATGATTGAATCGGTTTAGATTACTATCTTACCGATTGAGTCATCAATTCATTTACTAGAACAAGTTTGGATACACATGTCAGAATCACAACCATCGTTTCTCTTGTTCCAGTTGAACACAAGTTATGATTCATATAGAATCGCACAAGTCACCTACCGAGAGCTTGTTTTTTGATGTTGCTCAAGCATGATTTTCCTATCTTATACCACTATGAATACTTAAGTATCATCAGATGTACAGGTCAAAATCACAAGGATTAATCGTAGACCCTTGTTAACAGGTTGTGAACTTGATAATGTTCAATAAGTGTTTGTA
The DNA here is from genome assembly GCA_026074375.1 of Tanacetum coccineum. Taxonomy (NCBI): domain Eukaryota; kingdom Viridiplantae; phylum Streptophyta; class Magnoliopsida; order Asterales; family Asteraceae; genus Tanacetum; species Tanacetum coccineum. The sequence continues at coordinate 32,633 of BQNB010049075.1, read as the reverse complement.
ATGGAATGTGTCCTAATGAGATTTATTTTATTGATCTCTATGGCTCGAGTACTCGATAGTTGCGTTTTGGTTTTAGTACTCGGAAGGCTGAAACAGAAGAGACTGCCCACCTATTCAATATCAACTAACTCAGAGTGAGAAAGTCAATAGAAGTCGTGTGTATCTCCGTGACAAATGAGACAAGTATCTTTTGAGAGAAACTTAAATGGCTGGGAAGGGTTGTGCATTGCATCACTGGGTCCATGATGTCTTTCTTCAATACCAACAAACATCTATTGTATATTTGATAGATTATGTATTGAGCCAGTTTCTGCCTAAGTTGTATGGAGGGCTTCTTTCTTTTCACCCTTTATCCATACATTTCTTTTTAATTCTTTAACCTCTTCAATGCTTACCAAGACGTCATTACTAACACCTTATTGTGATTTTTCCACTGCTAGCTTAATCTTAGTCGGCATTATTCCCTTATTCTCATTCATCTCCAATCACACCTAAGGACTTTTATTTCTAACTATGGAGTGTCCTTGGGTACATCCCTCCAGTTCTGGTTAGATCATAGGACTAGTACCTAACCTAACCACCTTATGACTTTAGAATCGTCCTGAATTAAGATGTTGTTGGGTATGAGATCGTAACCATAAAACCTTTTTCAAAGTGTATGAAGCACTATGAGTTGTTTAGATCACTTATTATTTTCAAGATCACATTTTAATTACATTTCTCCCCTTATTTTAAATACTAATTCACTTAGTTTTTAAAATACCATGTGAATAAAATTTGTCATGAAAATTCTGTGGAGAAAACATATTAACATGAATTATATGGAACATTAACTTGCTCCCCCTTAATTTTACATATGTTTGACACCAAAAAAATGATACCAAGTTGTAAAATAAATATAAAATTAAGGGTTAACATTGTTGAGCACATAATTTTGAAAGATTATTGTAGACTAATCTAATAATATACTAGATGAGAGGGAAAAAGAGGTAATTCTAGAGAGAGAGTGGGTTGGATGAACATTTAGAGAGAGAAAGTTAACATAGAAATGAAATGCATAAGTGTGTGAAAAATGAACAACCAACCACCTCTCCAAGGCATGGAGAGGTGTATAAATACTTACATGTAGACGTAGGATTGGGCCTTCATGGGTTTATCCATGGGCTTTTAGCTAACTTCCTAAGTAAGTTTCCAAAAATTAACTTTACAAGCTAACTACAGTTATCTATGGAAGTAACTGACACTTTTGTGTTCCTAACAATCTTCCCCTAAGGGAGGTCACTCCATTTTACAAAAACGTAATCATAGCATACTATGCTTTACCATTAGTCTTGAGCTCGTAGTCTTTAACTTCAATCATTAACTTGTGAATTGATGTAGTGATCATGGACTTTAGGCTTGAGCTTGTTCCTTTATCTTGACTTGTATGTGAAAATGTGATCTTGAACACCTTGAGATCATCAACCAAGCATAATCTCGTTTTGCCATCTTGTAAACTTTGCCATCTTGTGAATCTTGTGAATTTTGGATCGACATGCTCATACATTTCTTGATTTGTCGACTTGAAAAGCTTTAATGCTCCATCTTTCTTGAAATTCTTTAACTTTAAAACACTATCGTCACATGAGAGAATGAACGTTCGGTATTATAAGTACGAAACTTCTCAATGAATCTTAACTTTAATACTTCGTCACTTCTAGAACGATGTTAACGATCAGAGTAGCGGAAGTCTTGGAAACACGTACTTGAGCTTTCATAAGAATGGGGGGGGGTCTTTTTATTTGTCGGGTCGGGTATAAGCATGTGGCTATGAATACTTCGAGTCTGCTGAAACAAGATACCTCCATGTCCATATTATATAATTCCTAGAATAAAACATTAGCCTAAATCTGGGACAATAAGACATTGTCATTGTCGCGTCGTGGAGTTGGTGTAGAGTAACCTTCGAATCCGTGAGGAACGACCTGTAATCAGGTAAAGTATCAATTTAAGAAGAATCTACTTGACAAGATTTTTCCGAGCTAAAGTATCAATCTTTTCAAACACATATGTAATAATTCAATCAAAACTCAGCATGTTCTAATTACTGGAACGTCTCAAAGCTACCCAAACGATAAGAGTGAACCCTTGAGTTAGCCGATCCTTCACCGATTGGGAAAAAATAAGAGAAAAATCAATTTGAAAATAAATCAATGTGTCACTTGCTAAAGTGGTTTTGTGACACATCGAGAGTGTTTAATCATTTCAAAATTCATCATCATTCGTCAATTCATAACCTAGAACAAGTTTGATTCTTATTGAATCACACCATCGTTTCTTTCTAGTTGTCATAAGTTTGATTCATATAGAATCGACACCATAGTCACCTACCCATGAGCATGTATTTGATGTTGGCTCACAGCAGGAATTTCATCTTCACTGTGAATAACTTATCTGTATCACTCGGATGTACAAAGGAGAAAACATCTAAAAGCTATAATTGATAGGACTCTTAATATATATCTTGTTATTCAGATTGTGTGACTTAACAAGCATAATTTTGACAAGTGTCCTAGTAAGATTTATGGATGATCTCTTTTGGCTCTAGACCACAATGGTGCACTTGGTTTTAGTGATCGGAAAAAGGCTGGAGCAGACGCCACCATTTTTCAATATCAACTAACTTGGAGTAGAAAGCTCGAAGAAAATCCGTGTAATCTCTTGAGAGTGAAACAAGAGTCCTTTGAAAGACTTGAGTGGCTAGGGGAGGTTTGCATAACGTCACTGGTGTCCATGACAGTCTTCAATGTCAGACAACAACCTAGTGTTTCTGACAGTTTATGTATTAACATGGTTTCTGCCTAAGTGTATAGAGGGCTTATTTCTTTTCACCCTTTATCCTTACAATTCTTTTTCATTCTTCAACCCCTCAAGCGATTACTCCGAGACTTCATGACTAATACCATTTGTTTGGGTTTATGCAAGTATTAGCTCCATCTCAGTCGGCACTTTTCCCGATTCTCACTTTTTCTCCTTTTGTATCATACCTAAGGACTTCTACACTATCTAGTAGATATCCCTGGGTAGATCCCTCTGGTTCTGGCTGGATCATGGGATTTGAATACCTATGCATAACCACCTTATAACTTCATAAATTTAAGTACATGGTCGGTCTTTTGGGTATTCCATCACAATTCTTCAAAAACCATTGAAAAGTTCAATCAAAGTGTTTGATATAAATATAAAAAAGATTTACACTTTGAGAGTTTTTCATTATCACTAAAAGCTCCCCCTTAACATGTGCATCGTAATCGTAGTACATGCTAAGTGTGGAGTGAATTAAGTCTATTTTATATGATTATATTTCAGTACAAATTAGATGTAGTTTAATCACATTTTCTCCCCTTATCCAAAATGTTAACCCCTTAATATTTTGGATATCAATTGATTAAACGTTCGGGGATAAAATGTTACATAATATATATAAGGAACATTTTAATGCTCCCCTTCAATATTTGAGGGTATATAGGATAGTGTTGAATATAATAATTTGAAAAAATTTGAATTTACTAAGAAATTCTTGAAAATTTTGTACTCGAGCACACCTTATTATCACCATTAAGTCTACACTACATATATACAAATTCATAAATTTTTATTAATTTAACTATGTTAGACACTGTTGATGAGAACATCATATGATAGAATCAAATGGTTCATTTGCGTAAGCGAGGCCGTAGGTATTCCCCGTAGTCTCTCATAAGAAGTTGTCTTAGCTTCCCCCTAAATCAGCAATCCTTTCTTGAGTAGATTCAAACACTTTCTTGCAAGCCGCCTCAAGCAGTCTTGATGTAAAAAGCCCAAATATCCAAAGTACACAATTAATTCGATACCGTAACTCCAAAGTCAATTAAGTCCCGGATGTTCGCATTTCTCCTTATATGATATAGATGATATAAATTGAAACACCAAAGTCAACTAAGTCCCGGATGTCACAATTATTCCCTCTAAGTAGTCAAAATGATAACACCTAAGTCAACTAAGTTCCAAATGTACTCATTTCTTTTTGCAGAAAACTAACTAACTTAAGGAATTATCATACTTATCAAACCTATGTGTACCTCTTTTGTCAGCTATTCTTCTCTCCTTTTAAAATATAAGCTTAGTGATTAACCATTTGAGAAAGCATTTATTGAATCAGTAATCGATCTTCTCACGCTTAGAATAATTATTTTCCCAACACTTCCCCCTGGGAACTCAAATGATGCATACTAAATGATGACGAGATGTCTCTTTCCCCATGAGGTTAAAATAGTGCACCCGAAAGAAATGAAGAATGCCTAAAATCAAAAGAAGCTAACCATGAAGATAAGTTCAAAAGAAGGCCATGGAGTTCATCATGAATACATCTACGTCCTTCCCCCTGCTGGTTTTCGATACCGTTCAGAATCACAAAACCTTGTACGCAACATATACTTGAGATCGGTTCGAAAATTAATAAGATTTAATCTATCTCTGGAGAATCAACTTCAAGGAGGCTTTTATAATAACAATTAAAGGATTTCCAAGTCATTCCTAAGTCATTTACAAAACTATGAGGTTTTGGCAATATTGATCGAATGTAGTTTAAAGCCTGAATTCACTAAGTCTCAAAGTTCAAATAAATCCGTAAAGTTTTAAACAAATGACATCTAAAGCTCTTATAGTTAATATAAATTAACTCCCCTTGAAATTGTGATTCGTCATTATCAAAATATTTATTCGTTTATTCCATGACTTATGTTGAAAGACCGTTTTAAAAGATTATTTGATGACACTTTCTCCCCCTCAAATAATGACCCATTTTCTATTTAAAGATTAGTAGTCATTGTTTGAGTGGTCGAATTGTCTTTGAAAATCTTTTTGTGATTACTGAAAACACTAATTCATTATGAAGATAACTTTTTACCAATAAAAATAAGATTTCTCTTATTTTGACAAAGAAATGCACTGACACGTACATTAATTTGTATATAGGAAGCACGAGTTGTTTTGCAAAGTAAACACAAGCCTTTGCATGGTCATTATGTAGACCATGCCCGAGAATAAATTCCCGTTGAGAGGTCAAGTTTTCTTTTTGAAATACTTGCCTTTAAGATGATGACCGGGTTGCTATCTGAAATAATAGCAAGCCATTTGGCATGTTTTGATAACATTTGGAACTTCTGCTCTAACATTCATTTTACCTGGCCTTGTATCATATGACTGACACTTCTAAGACCGAAATGTTATTGAATTTCAGAAGATCATGCCATTTTACCGCTTTTTTATATTTTTTTTTATTTTTTATTTTTTCTTGGTTTTTTAAAAAGATTTTAATTTGTTATATTATGTTTTTATATAAAATTTCTGAAAATGAAAATCATTTTGGTTTTTAAGGTATTTAATATATACTATAAATATTATACATGAAATTTGAATAGGTACCAACCACTATTCTTCAGCTTCATCTAGCCAACAGATTTTCATGGTCAACAAAGTGTAAAACTTCGGCAATTCCTAGTCTTGTTGATCAAGAAATTTTCAATTCTTTCTTCTGCATAGTGCTTTAGTGAAGATGTCCGCTAAGTTGATACTAAGCCGTGTTGACAAAGTAAAAAGCTCTACTACTCCATTCTCCACTTGCTCTTTGATGAATTGGAATCTGATGTCCAATATGCTTGATCCGAGAATGTTGAGACATTGTGCAGCATAGGCAAATAACGCTTTTAGTTATCACACTACATTGGAATATTATGAATCCAAAACATAGTCGTAAGTTGTGATTCCATCCAAGGACTTAGGTCATAACAGTCGGACAAGTTATATATTCAGCTTTTGTATGACCAGATAACAAGTCTGTCCCTCCAATAATTGCAATACTACCAAATGGTACTTAATCGCTAGTGATCTTGGCAACATGCGTGATCACGACAGCATAAAAGCTGTTAGAGCAATAGAAGAATCCTTTGGATACCATAGTCCCCTATTAACGGTTCCTCGTATGTATTTAAAGATTGTTTTTACATCATGTAAGTGCTTTTCGATAGGCTTTTCCTGATACCGTGCACACATGCATACAACAAATGTAAGGTTTGGTCTACTGGCTGCAAGATACATAAGGGTGCTAACCATTTCACGATAGTTTGTAGGGTCAACGGCTTTTCCCATGTGGGTCTTCATCTAGTTTGATTCTCATCCACCAATGGAGTATCCACGGGGGTCACTAGATTCCATAATCAACCAGATAATTCAAAAGATTCAAGAGCATATTTAAGACTGGTTTATATAAAGATGCCTCTATGACTTTGTGAAAACCTTAGTCCTAGAAAAAAAGATATTTGCCCATAACCTGAGACATAGCTAGTCACCACTCTAATTCAGAACACTCCACATACACAGCACTTGCTTTTGAAAGCGACTTCTACATCCAAACTCTACTCACATCACTCTCCAAGTGACTCGTCTCGTACGTCTCGCCTCACTTACCACAGAGTGAGATCCAGAACATATCATCAACATAGATATCTAAACGAAGTTCTCCTTTACCACATCATAACAGCGTATACTAGAAAGACTTCTATCAAGCGCACCCTTGTTCGTCGCCGCATCACAATAATGACAACTCAATAATGTGTCTTGCACCACACCGCTTATACTATACCATCAGGAGCGCACATTTCACTACAGTGAATAGATGCACAACAACAGTAGTGTGCCACACTCAGCGCTTGGCAACAAGCACCTCAAACACATACCCATCACGAACCCGATACATACCAAGAGGACGAGCGAGTAGTCTACTGACCAACCACACGCATTCCACAAGCATAACACTGCTGCCTTTCATTCATCTCTGCCTACTCTCCGACACGCCTGACTATCCGACAGAGATACATCTTGACTCATCAAATCACACAAGGAGCGACCTCGAAGAGTGCAGCGCATCGACCTATCTAGAACACCCATCTACATCTAACAGTCTTCTAAGTAACACAGTAACCTTACCAACTGCTCCCCCGATAGCTCTCTCACGAGCCCTTTCACAAACTCTCCAGTTAAGCAGCGCAACTGACAGAAACGCGCGGCCTCTCCCACCAAGCTATCGAAAGACGGTCCACACGCGAGCAGCGGCACTCTAATCCAAGGCTCACTAGTCAAGAGACACATAAAGCAAACGCGACATGTAACACATTGTGTGCTCAAAGTCGAGTTAATGACATCCAAGAAGACACTTTTTCTCACACTTACCAACTCACGTAGTTCCAAGACTCTCCTACTCTCTATACTCTTAGGTAACGAATAGATAACTGGTTGCGTATTGAGTATAGCATCAAGACACAACACACGCACTTGTTGAGATAGGAACAGTTGGAGCTGTATAGTACTGTCTCACAATCACATAAATGATTTGGACTCTACGTTGATCGGGTTGATCTGTCAATATCACATGAGACATATCGCTTCTAATTTATCGATGGTTTTTCATCCTTAATGCGAGAAAGATTATTGGATAATGATATTATTAGCAACATCTTAGTGACACAGAGGTACTTAGCTAAATCAGCTATCTATTACGTTGTACGAGTTATCATGCGATATGATAGAGAATGACAGAATTAGTTACACATCTATGTACAGATGACTCAGAATGGAAGCACAGTCAGGCATACAGCGCGCACACATTCTGATAGTATCACGATGTCATGTATCACGGATGAGTGACTCTGAGGGGGCACTTGATGAGGAGACATTTTTTTCTGGAGCAAGATAGCACACACACGGAATTTGGTTGGTGGATGTCTACTGTGTGTTAGTGTAGAACTGGTAATGAGTCTACAAACATTACACTTGTCTACAGTGGTCATATTAGAGGGATGCAGTGTTGTTTTTGATGGACGTAACACACAAGTGGAGGATTATGTATCTCAAGTCGAGATCATGAGGACTGATCAGAGAGAAGATAGGAGGAGCTTTATGTGTCCATACTAGATACATGTGGAGTTTACACACTCATCTTATGACATAATAAAACACCATAGGGGGACAGCATTTGGGTATTGAGACACTATTAGAATGCAGGCGCGATGTGGATTCACAGTGGTAAGTATGCGGATCTCATGGCACACGGCCTGTTGAGGATCTTAAGGCACAGTATTACAATTATGAGAAGATCATGAATTAATTATCCACGGAGGTGATAATACATTTAAGTACTTCAGCACTCTTCTATAGGACAGAAGAGTAGGTTGTTATTTCGAGCACATTTTTGATAGTCTAATTAATATACTGCATTATGATGATTAGGTGTAGGACATTGATGAGATACAAGTTCGAGCTTATGTTTGGAGTACACATGTGTCACGAGACGCGAAAGATGACACATTATGGTTTGATAGAGAGATAACTGATGATTCGTGATTATAGATGTGCATCTGATGCACCAGGTGCGAGTGAGATAGTAGAACTGACATAGCTAACGTCTTGATTGCCTGGAGTAGAGAGTCTATGGAGTAGTGCTAGTTGTGGTTAGGACATGTTTGAACAAGTTGTGTTATAGTGAGATGTGATATATTAGTCAGGTGTGATGCGGAGTAAGGTCTGGGCTAGTCCTCAGTGATGTCTATGTCTACAGAGTGTCACACTATTTGTTGCTAGATTCAGGGAGGGTTAGTTATAGAGTGAGTATTAGTGCTAGGATCGCTATGATTGGAGGGTATAAGTTACAGACAGTGTGGTGTAGATACAGATGGGTCACAATTTAAGTTGAGCTGTGTTGAGGGTCTTAATACCATGACAGTTAGACATTCAACACACTTTTCATTCAAAGGTGAATTAGGAGTGACATGCTAACACTTGGACTTGAAGTAGTTAGTGAGACATACTTTAGTGATACACTAGGGACATCAGCTACACTTACATGTTTATGGTTGATATACATTGACAGATATGGTGTCTACAGTAGTAGAGTTAAGAGATAGTAGGGATGATATAGTTTTGAACATTTGAGATTACACACGAATATCTTGGTAGTACTTAGTGAGGGACTAATTATTCAGCTATTTGACACACATGGATGTATACAAGGGAATGTGAGGGGGGATTTTATTAGGGAGGGGGTTGGTGGTGGGGGGGGATAGTGGAATGTTAGGAGTGGGGATAATGGTGTAAGTGAATTGTTGTAGGGGAAGGTTATGATGGGGGTATGTTGAAGTAGATGTATGAGATTTATTTTGATTATTGTTTGGGTGAAGTGGTTGTGTGATGGTTGTGAGGGGGTTTTGAGTTTGGATGATTGTGGGTGATTTGAAATTTTGTTTGTAAAATGTTTGAATTAGGGTGTGTTTATGAAATTGTATAAAGTAATTTGTTTGATGTGGTGTGTGATATTATTATTGAAATTTTGTGTCTGGAGGGTGGGGTTGATTGTTTTAGAGATGTGGTGGTGTGTAACGTGTAGTTTTTGTTTGTTGGTTAGTTGTTGGGTGGTTATTATGAGTTGATTAGGATTAGTGAAATGTTGTTTGCTTGTGAGAGGGTGATTTTTGATTTATGTTAGAGGGATTAGAGTAATGTTGGGTAGGTGGAATGATTTATTTGGAATAATTGGTGATGTGGAGTGAGTGAATATTTGGTTTTAAAGTGTTGGAATTAGTAGATGTTTTGTTTGTAGATTAATTAGTTTGTAAAATATTTAAGTTTAAATTTTTATGTGTATGATTGAGTAGTTATAGAGTTTAGTTATTTGAAGTAATGGGTTATGAGGGAGTTAGTGATTTTGATTGATGTGAGTATTATTTGTTTAATGTTGATTTGTAGAATTGTTAGAGAGAGTTGTTTATTAAAGAGTTTCAGGTCAACGTTTATCCCGAGCTATGACACTTATTTTTATACGTAACTAGTTATAGTCGTTTATGCTATATATGGTTTGATGAAAATATATAATGATATGGTGAATTTCACTCCATGATTTAGTTTCTATTTGTCTTTAGCGTTTAAGAAAGTCATAAAAAAATTTTATTTTAAACCTGCGCCGAAGCGTAAATATGTCTGTATTTTTCGACGTCTTCCTCGAGTTTTCGTAAAACCATGTAAAAAGTTCTTGTGTTTTCGAGGTTTAACGATTCTTAACAAAGTTTCTTCTAAAAAATAGACCCCCCACAAAAAACAACAAAAGGCTTAAAAAAAAAAGAAAGTAAAAAAAGTTTTGAAAAAAATTAAAAAACTGATGGAAAAAAAAAAAAAAAAAAAAGAACCTCCAACGCCCCCCCGACTCAACCCCCCCCCCCTCCCCCCCCCCCCCCCCCCCCCCCCCCCTCTGTAGCCCTTAACCTTTAACCCCCACCACCCACACCACCACACCCCCCCGTCATTGTTTGGTTGAAACCCAAAGTATAACAACCCGAACCACAACCAAGAAAGTCCAACCCCACAAACAACCCCCCCCCCCCCCCCACGAGCCCTCCCACCCGGCTAACCCGTCCACCCCCAAGCCGAAAACCCTCTGCTTACAACCTTTCCCCTTGCCCAGGAACGGGTAACAAAACCGCTAAACGACGCTGCATTGAAGAGATAGACACCCGCCACCCACAACCATCCACCGTTCACGCGATCATCTTTCATGAAACCCAAAACCACTAATAACACGTCCTTCAAAAAACCCAATCCATCGTAAACCAAAGCACTTATGACACACATCTAACGTATGAACGCACACACGAGCAATCACCTCGAATCTAAATATAATAAGCAATAAACCATGGCATAAGAAAGATAATATCCGCAATGCTAACGCCCTGTCACTGCACCAAGCAGATGTGATTTGGGCTGATCAAGATGCATCTAGACGTACCTTTAATTTCGATTAGGCAATAATTTACAAATGCATTTAAAAAGAACATTAACAACACGAGATAGGATCGGAATCACTTAAACCGAGTATGATTCTAATTCTAGGAATAAGAGCAATAAACCGTGATGGTTACAGCTCTTTTAAAAGTCTTACCGTTCACAAAAAAAACTCCTTAACCGCATTCACCACCATCCGATCCTACTAGCTTCCAAGCACTTCAAAAAACGCAGGACTGTGAAACCATCAGGCCCTCGAGGATTATCACACAAAACAACCCCACCCTAAAGGCGGAAATGCTGGGCGTAAACAAGAATGGAAATATCATCACAACACTTGATGTCTAATATAATAGCATACAAAATGCAACTGAAAGTAAAGCTAAGACACAAGACGCCGAACACAACAACAATACCTCTAACTAAGAAAAACTAGAAGGCGCCTTTATTATGAAAAGGAATTCTCGTCAATACAAGAACAACATGCAACATATACCATACAAATCAAAACATCCACAAATATAAACTCAAGATCATCTTAAGGTCCTCTTTCTACTACGACACTTTCTCACTTATCTTTAACAGACATCCTCATGATTCAACATCAGAAATGATGCTTAAAACTATCAACAGTTTAACAATGAGTTGGTGAGAGTCCCATAGGTTTAAGACCCATAATTCTAACTTCAAACCAATTACTATGTGATTACAAAACAATTCACTTAGACAATTATGCAAAATATGAACTTATGCTAACATGCAATCCACATACTAGGTAGGAACGTTACCCCCGATCCATTACAACAACACAGGGATAAAGAACGTTACCCCGATCCATTTCAACAACTGGGTAGGAAATGTTACCCTCGATCATTACAACAACATGTGTTAGGAACGTTACCAACCCGGATCCATTTCAACAACTGGTAGGAACGCTTACCCCATCCCATATGTCACGTTACGCACACTAAAAGTACAAACCAACTGAGCGTTATACTTAGGCATGGACAAACCAATACTGGGTAGCGAAGACCCCTCCCTGATCCCCAATTCACTATTTATTACGAGTCAAGAAGACGTACTCCTCCGATCCCAAATCAATAACACTGTGACTATGTCAATATAACGAACATGCCAGTAAATCCACACTTCAACATGCAAACAATAAGTCATATAGCAATCACATTAATGTCCACATGAAAAGCAAAACACATAATCACAGCAAATCAAAACATTTTGTTCAGCAACGTCATACAAACCCTTTATTCAAAGTAATTTTGAGTTGTGTCAATAACATATCGTTTAGAGAGTTGTAAAAAATATATCAAAAAAAAAAACATTCTTTTAAAAATAAATTATATAAATAAAAATGCCAACACATTTTATTTAAACCAACTCTATATTTCGTTTATAAAATTCTATAAGTGGAAAATACAAGTTAATGAAAAATTTATTTAAATTTATTCTCTACAACTTAAAAAATTTTTTTTTTTTTGAGTGCATTATTAACTAAGGTATTCTATTGTTGTAAAAAACAAAAACACGCATTGATATAAGGTTAATGAGAGAAACAACAGCACTTTCCTATCTCTGGTAAAACACAACACAGATCCTTGTGGTACAAAGTTCTTAATCTTTTAAGTTACTGCGAGGGTCGTGGTACGTGTTCAATTCATGGGTGTTCTAGCAACGTGCTGCGCGCTTCTGTTTAGGTCAAGGTTCGTTTTTCTGTTGACGTTTATATTTGAATTCAATTTTCACTTTTTTCTTTATTAGAATCCGTGTGATTTTGTGTCCATAACCAATTGGATGCATGTGAAGTTTGGAAAAATTTCTCAACAGCATGTTCCTAGAGCAATATGATGGTAGTCATACTTCTGAGTGGTGCAACTAATATGTAAACGAAGCGAAGGAATTATTTTAAATCCCAAGTTGGAATTGGCTAGACAGTTTGTTTGTTTTACTTTGATTTAGTACCTCTTAGTTGTGGTAAGGCGATCCTGTATTGCTGGGTGAGGCGAAGAAAGGTGAGTAGTTTGAAATGGCGCATAGATTATCTTGAGTCAAGTGAGATAGAAATTTCGTATGTGATTGTCATCCAATGGGAGAGTGCACGGGCATGACTTCACGCAAAGGCTGTTTTTAGGTTCGTAATGACAAGTTGAAGTTTACGCATGCCTTTTTGGAGTTAACCAATGCATCCAGCGGTTTTCATTGAATTCTAATGAGGCCGGGTTGTGCGCATGGTTTATAAAGACAAGCAAGATAACATATATATACCGACGATATTGTTAAACCAGACCCGAAGTCTAAAGAGGAGTAGACGACTAATCGCACACCGCGAAAGTATGTCGTGGAAGTCACACTGATGAATGAGAAGAATGTACGATAAGTTTTCCAACAAATGTAACAGAATCAGAGCAAAGAGGAAGCTATCAAAATGTTGAAGGAGAGAATCAAATGGGTAATGAGCCGATCTAGGCCATTTCCGAAGGACCATACATGCACTTTCAGTAGTATATTTATGACGCGCGAAGCAAGAGGATTTGGAAGCAGGCTTAGAAAAGAAAGAGACACACAGCACTGATTGCTGGTACGTTCGACAATTGAAGGTTCTTATGAAGGATTATATTACTACCGTGGCAGGTTTTTGCCATCTAAAAGCTTAAGGCAAAAAGTGAACAAGAGAACCGCGGCGATAGTGACCTCATCTAGTACGAATTTTGAATGTCGCCAAACATACTTTTAATCACAAAGGAGAGAAGCAAGATATGATTTCGAACTATATTTTACTACATTCCGAATTCCCAAGGGTGTTTTTTATTGCGAAAAGATGTACGGTGGCAGAATCATAGCAAAAGATGTCCAAATGCAAAGAACGCGTCAACAAGGAGCATGTTGCGGGCTTGGACCAACGAGTGAGTGAACAGAGATAGAGAGTGTTCATATTGGGTTAGAAACACAAGGATTCGGAAAAAAAACCTCCATTTGGGAGAGCTTTTGTAAAAGGAACCTTGAATATTGAAGAGGCGAATACGACCAAAGTATTCTATTCCATCCGACGGATACGATGTTGTGATGGTTTTAGGGTTAACATAATCGATGGTCAGAGTATGAAAGAAGGATAAAGCTAACATTGAGCTGGTACGTTTGTGTTTAACGTATTTGGAAGTGGAAGTTGAGTATCACGGGTTCTCAGGATTGTGCTACAACCAGAAGTAACCCGAGTAGAATGGATAAGGATGACTAAGAGGGATATTGTTGCACTTACCAAGTTTTTGAGTATAGTGGATTAACGTATACGATTGGGTGTAATCAATAGACGACTAAGTCACCCCTTTCCTAGCTATCTTAGAACAAGTAGGATAGGATTTTAAAGTAAATGGAAATACTCACATGTGAGGATGAGTTTATGCCCTAAGTGTGGGGATTATCACATTCGATAGTATGCGATATGCCATCAATTTTGGAAGCATTGGATATCGAACACAAGGAAATGTAGGACTTAACCAATTTTATTGTGGCTAATACTGGAGAGGTTTGAGTTAAATGGAACAAATTTGGTACCAGAAACAACCCAACAAGATAGTGGTAATACAGAAAGAGAGCTCGAGAGCAACGGCCAAATTGTTTAAATGAGAGTTAACATATCCATATGTAGGAACAAACACTTTTTGAATTAATGCAGAGGTTATGGGTAGGTTTAAGAGACTCACCTTGAAAGGTGTAGTACGTTTGGAAAGAAATCACACAGTTAGCGAACCGATTATGTAGAAAAACCATTTGAGATACTTGGATGATTGGAGGCCTATAGCTTTAAGCGCAGATGAGCAATTATCTTTGTCTTATAAACCTGAGTATCCACACTTGTTCGTTGAGCAAGGAATCTCACCGTAGGAGGATACTAAGTTTAAGTTGGGTACGTAAGGTTTCTTGTTGACCTTAGTAATCGCCTTATGATGTGTTACAGGATCTTGGATTAAAGCTTATTTTACGAATAAACTCGAATGTCGAGCGATTCCTTTAAAAAACGTTGGGGCTTTGTAACCACTTATAACTAGTTTCAAGACAGTTCCTTGTTTGATGAGGTTTTCGAAACACAGGGTTGTAAATGACGTATGTTTTTACCAACACTAAGGGGGTTTAACGAGTTTTGTACCATCCTGATGACGAGCGAGGTTCCAGGTAGTAGACGTTTCATTTCATGTGGATACGACATTTGTTTTGTGCTTAAATGCAACACCATGTGAGGGTAAGATAAAGTCATACTAGCAGTTGGATTCGATTTGCGTGGAGATTTCCGCAGATTAAGGTTGACCAGTACTTTTGTGTTTGTCAAGAAACGTTGAGTTTTGGTGGATCGAGGAGGTCAAGTTTAAAAACGGATAAGATAATGGCGTTGGTAAAAAGGTTCGATTGGAATCCAAGCGTGGGTCTGAGTTCACTTGGAGCGTGAGGACTTTACTCGACAGACTAAATATCCCTGATTTATTTGATGATCCGTGAAAATGAAATTGATAGTTAAATCTCGGGACGAGATTTTCTTCAGGTGCGGGATAATGTTACAACCTGGTACTTGAGGCAGTTAAGTCAAACCTTTTAGTGATTTGACTTAGAATGTCTGTTGCAAGGTAAGGTTTTATGTGATTTTTCATGTTTATGTGTCTATTATGTGTTTTATGAGGTATCTTACAGTAATCCATCCGTTAAACAACATGTAGAGCAATTCGAAAAGATGGATTTAATGGTGAAAATGGTGACATCATTCCTTTCGTTCACACATTTAGTGACAATGAAAATATTATTGTGAATTGATGTATATGTCTTAATGTGGTCAAAAGTATTTATAACCATATAATGTATTATGCAGTTCTAGATAAGATAAGATAGGCTTAGCGTTAATGCAGACTTAACACAACACACAAAAAATGTAAAAATCTTTCCAATTTATAGAAAGTTTCCTCAGGTTTGTAAAAGAATAATTATTTTTAGAAAAGTTAGTAAAGCGCGTTAAAGCAAAAAGAACAGAGATTAAATAATTAAAGTGTTATAAAAACTTTAAGGTTTTAATCGTAAATATAAAGAAAATATTTTTTTATTAGATGAATATGTTACCGAAATTAGAAGAAAAAAAAAGGAAAAAGAAAAAAAAAATAATTAGAATCCACACTCCCTCACAAATCTAAAACCTAGTTTTTATACTTAAACTAAAATTCGCACACTAGGTTCCTACAAAATACTAAACTTACAAATCCCCATTCACCCATAAAATTTTCGAACCGGCCATAAGGTAGACACAACACGAAAGAGAAGACGAAAATTTTAGGGCCTCGCTTTAAGTACGATTCACGACTTTTTTTCTAGTTCTAGATCGTTTAATTTTTCTAGTAACTTTGATTATGGTGGATTTAGGTTTAAAACTTTAATTTAAAATTAAGGGCATTTAAATTCCAGAAAGGTTAAATGATATTATGAGTTAGTTTAATCATTTAATTAATTGATAACGGATATGAACAAGCGTTAGGGCTTGGATCACTCGAATAAGATGCGTAATTTCCACGTGCAGAAGTAAGGCAGTTATTGGTAAACGAGCAAAACTCCAGTCATAAAAGATCAATAAATATTTTACAAATACTGGAGATACACCTCACAGAAGTCTATTTCTATAAAATACCGGTCTCATATGTTTCATATGGTCGGGAAGTGGTCAAATGGTCATTATCAAAAGCAGTTGTGTAAAAACAGTGACGAATCATTCTACACGTTTGGTTTAGAGTTTTTCTCTAAAAATACTATGAACCCTGATTTTAGAGCTCTAAGATCACGGTGAAAAGTTAGTATTCATAATATACATGTGTGACCTCTGAATTTAACGCGCGGTAAGGTCAAGAGGGGTTTAAGTTGTGGTAATTAAATGCCATACTTTTTAAAAGTCAATAACTAGACAATTTTTAAACACATTGGATTAATGACATTTTTTAGATAATTCATCTACATAAAGTTAGTGACTTTTGGTAGAGCTATGAGAGGTTCATAGGATATATAGGTTAGCATTGAGAATTTTTGAGTATTTGAATTATGGAGGGATGTGTTTTAAGTAGTGCGTTTTAAGGCACGGCAAGAGAGTCAAAATTTTCTGTGAAGAACTCAGAAACAGTGTTAAAGTGTAACCTTTAAGTGCAAATAGTAAATGTAAGATTTAATAATGTTTTATACAACAATTATAGAGGCTATGAAAGATCACATAGCATACCATCATAGTTGAGGTACATCATTTTGGTTGAATGCCTATTTGATGGTAACTTATTTTTGTACACCTCTATATGAGTTTGATTGTTCAGTGTTTATTTGCTCTACGAACGCAGTTTCGATGGATTGAGAGCTACAATCAGGTGAGTTTCACATCCCACACATTTTTAATTGTTTCTTTACATTTGCGGGATGAAAATGATTGCTGGTGATCTAAAGGATGTTTTGAAGCTCTGCGATTATGTGGTTAAAAAGCAGTATAGGTACAATAATGTTACTGTATATGACATTATTGTGCATGTTGAATGGTGATATTGGTGTTAATCGTCTACTTATTAGGCAAGACTTGGATATACTCATCTCCCGAGTGATAATGTGGAGGTTAACGTCTACTTATGTAGCAAGACCTTGGACTGATCACTCTTGTGATATTGTGTTATTACTGTACAAAGCAGTCTGGAATTGGCGTATTGGACCTTTCACATGAACTATTAGTGGATCGGAGGGTAACGTTCCTACCAAAGTTGTTGTAATGGATCGGGGGGTAACGTTCCTACCCCGCGACAGTTTAGAATGTGGATTGCATGTTAGTCAAAGTTCATATTTTGCAATAATTGTCCTTATTGTTTTTGATAACACAGTAATCGGATTTTAAAAGTTTTATTGTTGACCTAAACCTTATATCTCTCACCTCAAGCCATTGTGTTGACGTTTTAGAACAATCCATCTTTCAGTGAGCTTAAATGGTGCAAATAGAATGAAGTGGCTAGAAGAGACACCGAGGATGCTGCAATTATCTATGCTTTCTGTTTGAATTGTTTGGTTTATCTTTTGCATGTCATTATATTGACGAGAACCTCTTTCTCATTAATAAAAGACAACCATTTAGCTTTTGTGTATTGTTATGCAGACACTATGTGTCTTTGCTTTACTTTAGTTTTCATTTTAGTATTATCTATATAACACCATGTGTTGGTGATGATATGCCATTCTCTTGTTTTACGCCCACGTTTCCTTTCCGCCCTTGGCGGGAGTGTGACAATTCAAATTGACACTTTTAGTCCCTTAACTTGAAAAAATTGCATTAACTCCATTTAATTCTCAAACAAATGGCATTATGTTCATTAAGTTCCAATAAGTCCATATAACAAATTGTTGTATAGCCCATATATAAATCAGCTCGAATGAGCTTATTTTGGCTTATCAGAAGCCTATTGTGCCTTATTTGGTGTCTTACACCTCAACAGCTCCAATAAGCCAATTAAAAGCCAATGGAGGATTTTAAAAGCACAAACGCCTTCAGTTCAGCTCACTTAAGAGATAATTTAAGATTGCACAACAAAAACGATACATCGGTAGAGCTTATTGGAGCTTAGTCGAAAGCTTATTGTCTAGTAAGCCCAATAACTCAAACCGCGAAATATATTAAAAGGTTTCAACAGTGTTTTAACTTATTTCTCACAGACTACTATAAGCACAATGAGTCTGTTTGGCTCAGGTCAAACTTATGCCAACTACTAATAAGCTCGCTCTTTGGGGCTTCTCTTGGGCCCCAATAGGAACCCGAATAGGTTTCAATGGTTAGACTTGGGTCGCATTAAGGTCCATTAGCTATATTTAGGTACCAACATAAGCTCATAAAGCCTGTATAAGCTTACCAATAATGCTGTTTGAAAGCTTATTGTAGCTTGTTAGCACCTTGTTAGCGACACTCGATCGTAAAAAACTGCTAGTAAGGCTCGATAAGGGTTCGGCTATCGTTTCTTCTAGGTTGTGGTCTAGTTTGTGTAATTCAATAATCAATCCTTAGTCCCTAATAAAGCTCGTATTAGCATATTAATAAGATTTGTGTCTACTTAGGAAACCGACCTGTTGGCTCTACCATATCGTGCGCTACCGTGGGCCCAATCGACCCGAATATACTCCCTTGGCTTAATAATTTGGTTCTAGGGCTCTAACCATTTCGTTAAGCCCACAACCATTAACGTTTATTAATACTATTTAACACCAAGAAACAACTTCATATTAAATAGATTTGATCATACACGTTCCGAACCAGGTGGTCTCAATTTTTCATCAAATATTTACGTATAACGATTTGCGTGGACCAAGTAAAACAACCCATGATAACCATGGTCATATATCGTCTGCTATTTTCAAGTGAATTTTTTTAGCTTTAGCTCGATGCTTAACATGCATTTACATTCGAACTCAATCACCACACAAGGTCTATAACGTTTAATATGGGGGTGCGTGAACCATGAGCATGGGTCGCAATCCAAGCATGTTCTTGTCTACATACTTTGCTCAACCAAGTTTTACGTGACTTACATCTAACTTGATGATGAAAGGTAACGAATGGGAAAAAGACAGAGGAGTTTAGTCATACTTTAACGGTCCTAGAAGTCTTAAAAGAGCACATGGTCGTGTAGATAACCCAACCAGGTTTAATAATTCACACCTAAAACCCTAAGCTCCAATGCTTGTATAACCCCAAATCCTAGTTCTTTTTCCCTCTTCACACCCTTATACGCGATCTTAAATGCAAACCTTGTGTCCTGAAATTGAAATGAGTTGTCGTTAATGGTTTTCGGTTTTGATGTACGACCAAATAATAGGGAGAAATGAAGAGGTTATCTTAGTGAGAGAAGACATTGAGAGTTTAAGAACACATGTATTAAGTTTAGCTCACTGTAAGTGTGTATTTATAGGCTAAACGAGCTAGTTAGCTCCTCTTGAGGGGTCCCTAAAACCAACTACAAAACAACTAGGAGGGGTGGTTTTATAGGTTCTCTAGTTTATAATCACTTCATGGTATTTTATGCTATAACAGTCAAGTACTACTCTTAATTGCTTAATATTAGTACATGATATGCTTAGATTACTTGAAATCTTATATTGGTGCGTATATACATGGCCGGGATCAAACATAGGGAAAAAGAGAACTAAATAGTTTTTTTGTATAACCAGTTGTGTAATGAGTTAGTTAGGGGACACATAAGTACTACAGTTCCATATAATATACTAGTGAGATAGTACATGTACATGAGGTGATCAATATAATTATCCTAGATAGCAACACACAAAGGAGATGAATTTAATATGGTTTTATCTTACCCACACATAAATCGAGAAACGCTAGGTGTTATTAACACAATACATTTAAAAAAAAAAATACAATTTTGAGTGTTTTGAGGATTAAAAGTGGTGTCTTGGTTTGAGTCTAGTAAGCTTAGGTATATTTCGTGAGTGTGTCCAAAAGACTTCTTATTTAGCGAAAAACCAATAAGACCTATTACGCGAAGAAACACAATAAAAATATAATACGCAAAGTATAAATTAATTATTCTTATAAATCATCAAGATACTCAACTTGGTTGATTACACTACAAAATATAATTAGATGACCGTTTTACATTGAAATGATTATTTCGGTACTATGCGATTTAGCTAAAGGTTAATTAAAAGTAAACGCGTATCGGACCAAAATAAATAGTACGGATAATATGATGTCAGTAAAATTACCTCAAAATTGAGACACTATGTTCACACATATCTACACACCTTTAAAGAGAGCTTTGTCCTCAAAGCATAAGTCCTTGTAGTAATTGGCAAAGCCCAGATTGTGAGAAAAGACTATGGTATTTCTTTTAGAACAATTCTGTCACGTTCCAGGTGATCTCAGGACCTCTCCTATAAGAGTCTTCCAGCGAAAACCTTAACTATTGAAACCGACTTACTACGCGCACATTAATCGTTTGGAGGCTCCCGGTCCATGAATTCAACGTGTTCTCCACAAACTAGAGCTTATCGTCAACGTGTAATTTCCTTCTAGCAGCAGCTGACTAATGGTTCATGACGCGTAACATTTCTTACAGTTGGACACATGGAACGACATGATGAACTTCTGCTCACAAAAAACACTACGGCGGGCAGTCCAGCTTGTAGGCAACTTTTCACCAACATTTGGCTACAAACCCTTAACAGGTCTGACAACATCAACTTGGATTCAGCTTGCCCCCTATCGAATCGTACAACCAGCCTTTTTCCACACGGTGAGACCTTGAGCATAACCCTATACCCATACAACTTTGACCTCCATCATTTCGATTTTGATCCAGCCGTAGCTACTTTTGCTCGAATCACAAGAGCAGCTTGCAAATCCTTTGCTCGAACACTGCACATCATTTCTGTTGTTTTCTATGGATCATTTTCTGGATCCAGTCATTTTAACTTCTCTAAACTCGACCCAGCGCACACCAGGTGAGCGACATTTTTCGACCATACGAGCCGTGCAGTATGGTGCGGCCTTAATGCTAGCGGATAACTGTTGTTATATGAACTAGCTAGTGGCAATGCTTAACCTATCCCTTTGCCAAAATCGATCACATAGCCAAGCACGTAGCATGTCCTTCTTGAGAGATTGGATATGTTCTCATTCGCTCTAGGCAGTCATTTCTAGATTATTAATTCAGAGCCATACTTATGTCTGTACCCAAAGCTTTCTGAAATGATTTCCAAAAATTGGATGTGAATCTCCCGTCAC
The DNA here is from genome assembly GCA_026074375.1 of Tanacetum coccineum. Taxonomy (NCBI): domain Eukaryota; kingdom Viridiplantae; phylum Streptophyta; class Magnoliopsida; order Asterales; family Asteraceae; genus Tanacetum; species Tanacetum coccineum. The sequence goes on along the minus strand of BQNB010049075.1, from coordinate 10,993 downwards.
GATCACAGATAATCGAAGCAGGTATCCCGTGTCTTGCTACTATTCAACTTTGTTCAAGTACAACCTTGCTAATTTGTCTAATGGATCATTCTCCCTTATTGGCAAGAAGTAGGTCAGATTATTGTAAGTTCGGAAATCTATAATCACCCAGATGGTGTCAGACACACATGTGGACGACTTAGGAAGCTTGTGATAAAATCCATCGTCAATATTTTTTTATTATCTCATTTCCGACTCAGGGTAATTGCTGAGTTATACTAACAGTCCCTGATGGCCTTTAGGTGTTCGAGGTATAACCTTGAACCTTGCACACGTCAAGCACCATTGCTAACATAAGACGGCGATATCAATCCTTCATGTTTGGCCACCAATACAGTTTCATCACACTGTACATCTTTTCCGAACCAGGCTCAGATAGAGTATATTGACTTGTGAGATTCGTTAAGAGCGTAATTCACAGACTAAATCTCCATAGGCAAGGGTAACACAACTCCTGCCGTGTAATCATAAAGTCCTGTCGGCACGTTTCCAACCTTTCCCTGGGTAATCCTTTCTGATCATCACCCAAGCCTACTATCTTCATTCACAAGATTCTCTGGTTTATGAGCTTCGATCTGAGAAGCTTCTAAAATTTCGTTCAATGACACAAGATCAAGCCAAATAGTCATAACCAAGGCCTCGAACCCGCAATGTCCTACAACACGTTCCATTAACGCACCACCACAACTGCATCAGCCACTACGTTTTTTTTGTTTTTTTTAGGGCCCCCCTTCCCTGTGACCAAGACATACGAATGAGTCCACAAATCATAGTCGCACTTAGCATTCAAACCAAACGAGTTTAAATCTATTATTAGAGAAGCAAAAAATAAATAAAAAAGAAAAAAAAAAAAAAAAAAAAAATGGAAGAAGTCATGTTTTGGGGGGAAAATAAGAAATACAAAGGTAATTCTGGGTTAAAAAAAAAGGTAGAAAAGAGACGTTTAGGGAAACAAGTGCAACCTCAATGTTTAAGCTCCTTTTGGATCGAGAATTGTGTTTCACTCTAAGCATTTATGCAGGACTGAACACGTGCATACTGGTTCCATATAGATAAGTGTCTCCAATCTTTATGAGACAAAATAATCACCGGAATCCCAAGTTCCTAAATCATGACACTGTGTAGTTCTTCTCATGAACTTATTAACTCTGTCGAGCGACAACGCACACAAGGCAATCACCTTTCACGTCCTCTAAATCAAACAAATCAAATCACCACAAACAAAGCACCTTTCGGCATGAAGCATCACAATGAGACCACAAAGTCTTCATCTTTCAGCTTCCTTCTGGTAAAGCCAAATACGAATGCCACTGCACAACTTTCTGCTATATCACTGAAATGCGTTCTCCCTTCCTTTTCACCACACACAGGTCCAAGACTGATTCCCTTCTGAGTATAGTTCGTCATTATTAGCCACATCACCTTCGAAAAATCCTTCGATGAACCTTCAGATACAGTAACCAGCAGAGACACTAAAAATTCGGCGATCTCTATTGGTGTATTACGAGAACAACTGCCTAATCTTTGATAGATTCTATACTTGGCTGGATCCACATGTAGCCGGTCTGCATCAATGATCAGTGTCCGAGGAAATTGTTACTTCGGAAATCCAAAATAATACACATTTTAAAGAACTTGGCATACAACTTACTCTTTCACACTACGCAATTCCCAAAATCAGGCCTTGATGTATGTTTCCTTCATGCTTTATTTCTCATCCTTTAATTAATTAAGTAATGTCATCGAGATGATGACAATTATGACTTATATCCAAGTAAAGGCTATGCATACTCGGGTTCATAAGGTTCAAATCAACTCACACCGCAGAGACTGCGTCTATGAGACAGTCCGAATGACGCAACATAACTTGGAACTCGTAATGACCATACCGAGTTCGAACATGCACAAGTCTTTTGGAATGTCATAGTTCTCGTTACCCTATAGCTGGATGACATATCACTGATCTCAGATCTATTCTTCGATTCGAATAAATACTGGATCCTTGGAGTTGATCAAATAGATCGTCGATCCTCGGGAGTGGATAACGATTCTTCACTGTCAGCTTATTTAACTCCCGGTAGTCAATGCACATCCTGAATGACCCATCCTTCTTTTTGACAAACAGGACCGGGGCTCCCCAAGGTGAGGAACTAGGTCTTATGAATCCTTTGTCGGAAAGCTCTTGTAGTTTTTCCGATAATTCCTTCATTTGGGATGGAGCCAATCGATACGATGCTTGAGCTAAGGGTGCGGCTCCCGGAATTAAGTCGATTTGGAATTCCACTGGTTGAGCCGGAGGAAGACTTGGAAAGTCCTTGGGAAACACTTCAGGAAAATTTTGTATGATAGGTACGTCCTTGAGTTGCTTTCCTTCCAACTTGTCCTCCTCTTTCTTGGCGGATATCTGCGCCAAAAAGACCTGGCATCCTTTCGCCATGTACTCTTGAGCCTTTGAATATGATATAACTGTCAACCGAGATTCTCTCCCGTTGCTACTTTCGTTGCCATGAAAAGTCAAGGTTTCATTCCCATAGGGGATTTGAATAAGTTTCTCATCGCACACGATCATGGCGTGACATCTTCTTAACCAGTCCATACCGATAATGACGTCGAAACTACCCAATTCTACGGGAATTAGATCTATGTTGAACGGATGGTTTAAGAAATTTAGAGTGCAACCTCGTATAATAGTGTCTATCCTAACTATTTTCCCATCAGATAATTCGACATCATAACTATTATCTAATGGAGTTGGGACAATGTCAATCAGGGAACTAAATGCAGTAGATATAAAACTTCTATCGACACCAGTGTCGAATAAGATAGATGCATAGTGGTTGTTTAAGAGGAACGTACCCATGACGACATTAGAGTCCGGGTTCTCTTCTCTGCATTCCCAACTGCATAAACCCAGCCTTGCGTATTCCCATTCCCTCCATCCTTATTCTTTAACTTCGGACAATCTCTCCTGAAATGCCCTGGTGCTCCACACTCAAAACAACCATTCCCCTTGGGAGCTGCCCCGTTGCCCTTCTGAGTATTAGCAACGTTTGTATTGCCAGTACTCCTGCAATCGCAGGCAAAGTGCCCTACCTTGTTGCACTTGTGGCACTTCTGGGTGCACGGGCCATTGTGGTGAAAATGGCACTTGGTGCACTTGGGCAAGTTTCCCCCATAGGGTTTCTTCTCACCAGTCCCCATATTGTAGACCTTGGCTACATTCTGCTTCTTGAAGGGTTGTTGTTGGTGTCCATGGTTGTTTCTGGATGAATCATCCGCCTTCCTCTTATTATCAGATTTTTCCGCATAGGTACGGAGTTTCTGATCCATCAAGTCGTTGGCCAACTCAATCGTCTCATCCAACGTCTTGGGCTTGGAAGACTTCACATTCCCATAGATGTTATCAGGAAGTCCACGGATGTACTTGTTGATCTTCTCAGTTTCATTAGCACAGAACTTGGTACATATCAGGGTTAGCTCTTGGAAACGTTCAGTGTATGCTGGAACATCGTTCCCTTTGACCTTTAGGTTCCACAACTAAATTTCTAGTTTTTGCATCTCACCCAGTGGACAATACTTGTCTGTCATTTTCTTCTTGAGTCCTTCCTAAGTCATTGCATATGACTCATTACCTAAGGTTCTTATCTGACCGTTCCTCCAAGTCAAAGCAGAACCTAACAGAGTACAGGTGGCAAACTTTACTTGATTCTCAATCGCACAACCACTGATATTGAAAACTGACTCCATCTTTTCTTTTCAATCCACCGAGTTAAACCGACCACACCTTCAGTTCCTTTGAAGTTCAAAGGTTGACATTTCATAAAGTCAGCGTAGTAACAGGGGCGTGCAGTTTGCACATTCCTTCGGTCATCCCCGTGCGAACTGTGGCTTGCGTCTCCATTGGTGGAGTTTAGTTGAAGGGCTTGATCAATCATAGCTTGGACGGATTCGGGAGTCATGTTGTTTGGGTTGGTGTTGTCAGTATGGGTGTTCGGTCCTCGTCTGGTCGTAGGTGCCATGATTTATCTAGATCATAAAAGACAAAACGTGAGGTTATAATCATGACAGAATATAATAATGTATAGATAAGACAACAACACAAGAGAGGTATATAGTACCACATAACACATCTATTTCATTCATAACTTTAAATTTTTTACATGAAATAGTTTCTGATTACATAAAATACAATACAAAAGATCTAAGGCTATGCTAGCGGGGAAAACCCCTAATACTTAACATGCCTGTACAATAGCCTAGCAAGATAAAATAACATAAATCACTAACGTGACTGTCAGCATCCCCCAAAGCATCCTGGTGATATGGAATTCTATCATCTAGTCCTGGCTGTCTAGCTCTCCCCTACTGCTCTCGGTGTGCTAACAACTCAATCTGCATGTCACTCATCTCTCGTCTCATGTCTCTCATCACTTAGAGAGTCTCTGCCATCTGTGCCTGGCGCCTACAGTCAAACTCTCAAAGCGCTGCTATCTCAGCCTGCTGCATCTGAAAATAAGTCTCATACACCTGGTGCTGTGTCTGAATGAGATTACTCTGCATTGTGCCTGATGTGCTTGGATATGAGTCCCGTGTGCATACACATGATCACGATGGGTCTGAAGCTCCTGATGGGTCACCTGACTCAATCCTATCGAGTGAGGCCAAGCCTCTCAGGAAGCATAGGCCTCGTCCTCCACCATCCATACAGTATCCTAGAGAGTCATCCTATCCCCCATAAGCAAATTGACCCGTTATGAGTCCATATCGACTTGCTGTGATATACGAGACCTACTATCCTGAGCATCCTCTAGTAAGGCATACAAGTCTGTGTATCATGCTCATGGAGCTCAACAAGCTCTGTAACCCTAGTATTGACCTCTCCCACGGTCATAGGTGCTATCTTAGGAACTGCCTCTACCGGATCTATCCAAGTATCCCTAATACCGTACCCAACATCTTTAACCCCCTGTTACCTCTCTTTAGCATCTACCGTGCTGACAAACCCATAATCTACCCCTTAATCTCTGGTAGGTCTGGTAGTAGAACTCTCCCCGATCTTATATCTGGAGCCTAGAGTGGATAAACACAACCTCTTGCGAGGTGGCTGCTCAGACTCGGGGATATCATCCCTACGGTCAATAGGTGGTGGTATGTATAGAGGTGGTGGTAGTGGAGGTGATGGTAATGCGGCAGTAACTGCATCAATAAGGGCCTGAGTGGATGCTATCCTGAGTGTCTGGATTTGGGTTAGACACCCAGATGATGGTAGTAATGGTGATGGCACAGGTGGTGGTGATGAATGTGCAGGTGGGGCCGTGCACCTAGCAAGGCGCTCTCCTGCAGAGGGTGGTGATAGTGAGATAGGTGGTGATAGTAAATGGAGTAATCATAGAAGTCTCTCAACCTCTGCCTCTGGTGGAAGGGATATGGAAGCCTGAGGCCGGACGGTAATCCTAGCCCCAATAGTAATGTCAGTGGAGGGTGGTGGTATAGCAGGCTCTGTTCCCTCAGGTGGGGAAACAGGCTCATCAGTAGGTACAACAATAGTAGAGTCGGCCGGAGCTAAGTGCTCCTCCTCCTCCTCCTCGTCCTCATCATCCTCATCCTCATCATCGGCGTCATCCCCAGATGAATCGCCGTCATCATCATCTCCATCATCTCCCCCGTCCATAGGATAGTCAACCGGACCATCCTCTGTCTCATCATCCTCATACTCCTCTGGATCCTCCTCGGGATCCGACTCAGTAATATACCCGGGTGACTCAGCAGTAGGTGAATCAACAGGAGGTAATGGCTGCTCCTCAGCTGGGAACACATGCTCATCCTCCAATGGTATATACTCGGGGTATACAGGCTCTGGTACGTAATCAGGATCATGTGCCTGTACGAACATAGGCTCACGCTCATCCTCGTCTTGAGGAACTGGCGGTGTCTGTGGATCCTCTGGGCCTGGTATGTAATCCGGTGATGGTGGGGCTACTGGCTGTATAGGGAGTCCGTCGTATCCGTATACGATGACCTATGGAATGCCTCCCTCGGATACCTCCTCATCGTCGGATCCCCAGAAGGCTCTGCCTGGCTCAGAGTCGGTGTAGACGGAAGTGTAGGTGATAGCAGATGATACAGAAGACATGAATGCTGCAAAAGCAAAAATAACTTATATAAGTATTACTTATAAGAGAGATCTGTATGACATGACTATAAGTTTTAATTATAAGAGTGGTCTCTATGTTATATCTATAAGACTCTTATAGTACTATACGTAATATAATTTATATACGTATGCCAATCATGTAAGCATATATCCTAGATGCAAACAAGTAATGTATGTATATCCCGTGCAAATCCCATTTGTGAAAATAGCGTTTGAAAATGGTTATAGTCCAGACAAAAACTTTTGACCTGGTTCTCTATAACCTTGGCTCTAGATACCAATCTGTAACACCCCCAAATCTGGGTAGCAGCGGAATATAATGTATATCCGAGGGCGTTACTTCATAGATCCATAGCCAAGTATGAGAACGACCACTAACGTGTCATTTGCAAAAAGATACTTTGGATTAACAACAATACTTGTTGTTAATAAGCTCCTGGCTTCCTTTGTTCAACATATAAATATCGATTTTGATTTATAAACAATTGTCCCCAAAATGTAATAAGACCCTAAATCTTTGATATGACTCTTCAATTATTGACTTCTAATGTATCACTGCACCTCATACCTTATTGACCTGAGAAAACACGCTTAAAACGTCAACATAAAGTTGGTAAATTCATAGGTTTATGCAAATCAATAGTAGGACCACAAGATTTTCAAATGTATGATTAAGCAACAAATGCAAACATCATAAAAAGTAACAACGTTTTCCTAAGCTCATGACACTGAAGCTCGACATGTATGAATGCAATAAATTGCCAATAAATGCCCATGAATGATGTTCTAACCCGCAACATCCTAATCCGACATGGTATACGTTTGTTGTCCGGCAACCTGACACAATGAGCGCTACTCACCCAAACGGGGATGTCAATCCCAAATAGATCTATTTATAACATTCACGCTCACAATCCAGTAATTGACAGTTCATGATAATGGGTTTAGTGGGTTATCGCTACTTAGGCAAACACGTAATCATAGTATAAAGTGTACACTTGCGTCCAATTTGTAAAACAAAGCATGTTCTCACCCTAAAGATGTAAATCATTTAAATAATTGTAAAACATGGGGCTATGAACTCACCTTAGTAAATAGTCCTCTGGAAATGATAATATATATCCAAGTATGAAATCATACCGTCAGATACCTAAGTAAATATGGCCAGTCTTAGTCTACAAGTTTAGGCTAAAGACTCAAGGTATAAACTACAATAATTTGTTAGTTTATATATACTGTTATCAATTGTGTGGTGGTGCACATGTTTTATGTATTTATATTCACTTGATGGCTCTTAGGAAGGTATACGATCTCACACGTTCTAGTATATACGTATATATGTTATTAATAAATATTTGTATTTATTAAATCGAAGGTTAACTTGTATATTATTCGAATGTAATTTGTCTGATATGATAAGTGTTTATGAAATCACTTTTGTTTATAAATTACCCTTAGGTTTTCTATAATTACAAAACAGTCCCTCTAGTTTATGAAAATGTAACATTTACACTTTAGACCCTTAAGTTTTCACTTGTACATGTTTAGTCCTCCAACTTTACAAAGTTTACACTTTAGGTCCTTAGATGACCCATAAATCCCTAAAGTTTCAGAAGTAACCAAAACAGTCCCTTAAGTTCTAAAACAGTATATGGATAGTTTTAAACCTTTAAGTTTCAAAATTGACACTTTTAGTCCCTTAACTTGTAAAAATCGCATTTTAACTCCAAGTAAGTTCTAACAAGTGGCATTATGTTTCATTAAGTTCCAATAAGTCATATAAGATGTTGTCAGCCCATAAATAAGCTCGGATGAGCTTATTTTTGGCTTATCAAGCTTATTGGGCCTTATTGGACCCGTTAAGGTCCAATAAGCCATTTGAAGGTCCAATTAGGATTTCAAAAGCACAAACACCTTCATTAAGCTTATTTAAGATCATTAAGTTGAAAATAAATTTGGTAGAGCTTATTGGAGCTTATTCGAGCTTATTGGGATTATGAGCCCAATAACTCAAACTCGAAATATATTAAAAAGGTTTCATTAGTATTTTAACTTATTTCTTAGACTTATTAAGCACAATGGGGTCTGTTTGCTTGGTCAGCTTATCAAATAAGCTAATAAGCTCGCTATTGGGCTTCTTGGGCCCAATAGGAACCCAAATAAGGTTTCTAATGGTTAGACTTGGTCCATTAAGGTCTATTAGCTATATTTAGGTCCATTAAGCTCATCAAAGCTGTATAAGCTAACCAATAAGCTGTTTGAGCTTATTGTAGCTTATTAGCTCTTGTTGGGCTCGGTCGTGGGCTAGTAAGCTCGATAAGGGTTCGGCTTGGTTTCTAGGTTGTGTCTAGGTTCATGTTAATTTCAATAAGCATCCTTAGTCCCTAATAAGCTCGTAGAGCTTATTAAATAAGCTGTGTCTCTTAGGAAACCACCTGTTGGGCCTGTTGGGCTTCCATAGTGGCTGTTAGGCCCCAAGTGACCCGAATATACTCCCTTGGCTTAATAATTTGGTTCTAGGGCTTTAACCATTTCGTTAAGCCCTCGTTAACGTTTATTAATCACTATTTAACACATGCATTAGTTTAAATAGTTATCATACACGTTCCCAAGCCAAGTAGTCTTATTTTCATCAAATGTTTACGTATAGGATTTGCGTGGTCAAGTAAACAACCCATGATCACCATGGTCCTTATTCGTGTATTTTCAAATGATTGTTTAGCCTTAGCTTGATGCTTAATCATGTTTTATTCGTTGTTATCACCACACAAGGTCTTATACGTATAATATGGGTGCGTGAACCATACATGGGTCGAGCCAAGCATGTTCTTGTCCACGTACTTTGCTCAACCAAGTTTCACGTGACTTATTAACTAAATTATGAAAGTAACGAATGGAAAAATGACATGAGGAGTTTAGTCGTGACTTACAAAGGGTCCTAGAGTCTTAAGGAGTGTCGTGTAGATAACCCAACACGTTTATATTCACACGCGTATAACCCTAAGCTCCAAGGCTTGTATACCCAAATCCTTAGTTCGTGTTTCCCTCTTCACACCCTTATACTCGATCTTAAATGCACCTTGTGTCCTTGAAATTGAAATGTGGGTCGTGTATGGTTCGGTTTTGATGTAAGCCGAATGAGATAGGGAGAAATGAAGAGGTTTATCTTAGTGAGAGAGTTTGAGAGTTTAGAAATGTATTAAGTGTAGTTGTAAGTGTGTATTTATAGGCAAATGAGCTAGTTAGCTCCTCTTGGTCCTAAACCAACTACAAACGAGCTAGGAGGGGCGGTTTAGAGGTTTCTAGTTAATCACTCATGGTTTTATGCTAAACCACTCAAGTACTACTCTTAATTGCTCAATATTTGTACAAGATATGCTTAGATACTTGAAATCTTATGATTTGTGTGTATATACATGCATTAGCCGGGTATGGGAGGGAAAAAGAGAGACTAAATGGTTTTTAACCATTGTGTAAATGTTAGTTAGGGGACACTAAGTACTAGTTTTAATTACTAGGAGATGTACATGTACTTAGGGATCAATATGAGATTTTCTAGTTAGCTAACACACAAAGGACGAATTTTATGTGGGTTTATCTTACCCATATTCGGCCTTGGTGGTTTATTAACACAATAATTATACAATTTTGTGTTTGAGGATTAAAAGTGGGTATTGGTTTGAGTCTAGGTAAGTCTAGGTATTTCCGGGGTGTGTCCAAAAGTATTTTATTGCGAAACGTAACCCTTTTACGCGACCAATAAAAATAAAATACGCAAAGTTAATAATTATCTTCTTAATAATTATATAGTACTTGGTTGATGTAAACCTTAATTTATTTGATGACCGTTTACATTAAATGATTATTTCTAGTCTACGCGATTTAGCTTAAAAGTTAATTTAAAAGTAAACGCGTATCGGACCAAAATAAATAGTGACGAATAATAGATGTCGTAAAATGACCTGAAATTGAGAAATGTTACAAAGAATAATTGGGTTAAACACTATCCTTAATGGTTGCACATTAAACTTCCTAAACCATCCATTCAACATAAACTTAATGCCTGTAGAAGTTGGTAGTTTTGATGCTATAATCGGCATGGATTGGTTAACGAGGTACCAAGCGGTCAATGTGTGTGCCGAGAAGATTGTTCGCATCCCCTGGAGAAATGAAACCTTAATTATACAAGGTGATGGAAGTAACCAGGGAAATGTGACACGATTAAATATCATTTCGTGCACTAAAACGCAGAAGTACATGGAAAAAGGATTTCCTATGTGGTAGTAATGGGTAAGGTGTAAACTTGTTCCTTTGGTCTTCCATTTGGAGTTTTAGATGATCCATGAATCCATATTTGTTGTAAGGAGGGTGCTCACTCGGCTCTTCTTCTTCTTCATCCGAGGTGTGGTATTCTTGGAACCTAGAAACATTCCCTTCCTTGTCGATCCTTCTTCTCTGAATCACTCCAATCGTTTGGTCACCTACTTTCTTCATAGTCATACTCTCTTCCACTTTACACGGATATAAGTCGATGGGTATACGGCACTTACGGTTTGTATGCCATATCTTACAGCCAGAAATTAGGTCGATATAACGCTTAATCCAAGTTGAACGCATGATTCCCCAACGAAACTTATGCTTTGAGGGAGACATAACTCTATAAATAAGGAAGAGTATAAACTCCATCAGATACTTGGTGACGAAGAAAATAAATACTAGCATATATATATATAGTAGAGATCCAGTGAGAAGTAAATTAAAATAAGAAGTGGTGAGAAGTGACTAAAATCACACATTTGA
>BQNB010049074.1:3148-31477 GCA_026074375.1 Tanacetum coccineum | reverse complement strand
TAAGTCTTAATTGACTAAAAAGCTAGAACAAAGAAAACTAGACCAAAAACGAAGGAGACTAGGGCTTAAAAACTCTAAAAACGTTAACGGGATTCAATCCCATTCTTTAAAAAAACAAAATTTTGCAATTTTAACCCTACGAAAGCAAATCTAATTTTCCTAGGTTCTAAATGTTAAAAGAAAATTTTCTAAAAAAGAATTATATTTTTTTGAATTTTTTATAATTTTTTATGAATTAAAAACGATTTTAATGAAATTAAATGTTTAAAAATACTAAACTATTTATAAAAAACTGGAAAATCATGAAAAGTAGCTTGAACAGTGTAGAATCTAAGAAAAATAAGCTTGTGAAAACAGCTTATCGAATAAGCTGAGAAATAAGCCAAAAATGGCTTATAAGCCAAACTGGCTAAAATGACTATAAAGATTAGATTTTGCAAACAATAATCGAAAAAGACCCCAGGGCAAGTTGGTAGAGGAGTGTGTGTGTAAAACGTTTGGGTGTGGGGTTGAGGTCCCGGGTTCGAGCCTTGCTCACCCGGGGCTTCCCCTACTCCCAAATGTTTTTGCAAATTCTATTTTTTTTATAACTTTTTATAAAAGCAACAAATAAGCAATTTTTGTAAAACAACCTTTTTTATAAATCACAAATAAGCACTAAAATAAGCTAAATAAGACAGAAATGCTTTTTACTCTTAAGGGCTTAAAATGCTAACTGTTTGGGCATTTTAAGCACTAATAAGCAAATGAAATCTTAAAATAAGCTAAGACAGATAAAAGGACATATCTAAAAAGCACTTAGGAACAAAAATAAGCAACTACAATAAGCTAGAATGGCAGAAAACTCAAAAAGCTATAAAACTTAGAAATTTTAAGCTAGAATGCAAATAAGCTTAAATAAGCTCTAAACTAAAGAGAATAAGCTAAAATAGGCTTAATCTAACCTAATAAGCTGAAATACATCTAAATAAGCAGGGGCAATAAGCAAATAAGCTTAAATAAGCAAATGAGACTTTTGGCCAAAACTGATAAGCCAAAAGGCCAATAGGGACTTTTCTAGCTTAAAAATAAGCTAGCAAAAGGATCCTTATGGCTTAGTGGCTTATACCACTAGAAAGAGTGGCCAAAAAGCTACAATAAGCTACAAAGAAAAAGCATTTTGAAATTCAAATAAGCACTTAAAAAGCTTCATGAAAAGGCTATCTCACACTGACTCAACACTTAGACAAATTTTTGATAACTTTTACAATTTTAACAAAACCACACTTTTGAGCTTAAAAATAAGCAAACAAACAAATCCTTATGGACTTTTAAGCTACAAACAGATTAAGCTTAGACCTCAAAGAACAATAATCAACACTCAAAAAGGAGTTTGAAATTCAGGATAAGCAACAATAAGCAAATGAAAAAGCATTTTCTCAAACTTTTTAAAAACTTAGCAATCTATAACAGTTTTGGCAAAAACTCAAACCAACAATGCAGGCTATTTAACTTGATTTCTAATCTCTTTTAACACATGCATAAGCATAAAAACTTCACAAAAACAACAATAAGCAAAGCACAATCAAATAAGCAACTAAAATAAGCCATAACTTAACATTTTCAAACCACAACTCCTCAAATCCTTAAAAATGAGTTTCACTACTTAAAAACTTTAACAAACTAAATCTTTGGACTAATTTAAGCTAAGCTAAACTGACTTACGTGTCAAATTGTAATTTTAACCCACTTTGACCCATTTAAGCAGTTAAACCAAACACCCCTTTAAAAACTTAAAATGCCTTTTTTACTTGCAAACTTAAAACTTTTATGAATAACCCTTTAACACCAGATATCTAACAAGCATAACAAGCAATATTAGGCATATTTAAACAACTAATAAGCAATCAAATAAGCTAAAACAGACTGTGCTAGTTTATAAGCTATTTTAAGACAGTTTATAAGAAAACTTAAACAAATGATTTCTAAACTATAAAACACGCATAATAAGCATTAAACATCATAAGCAAACACATTTAAGCAAATATAAGAAGACAATAAGCACTAATAAGCACTAGAATAGTAAATAAGCTTAAAAAGAAAAAATGAAAACTTACAAAGGCCCTTGTTCAATATAAGCCCTTCCCTTTTAGGCTTATCTTCCAAAGAGCTCTTTGAGTGATTTTTTGTTAACTAGTTATTAAGCAACAAGAAACTAAAAAGTTTTCATTGCTTAAGTACAAACAGCTTATAAGAGCTTAATATAGAAGCTTATAGTGGATTTTGAAACATATATGAACTTAAAAACTTGCAAATAGATTTTAAAACCAAACTTAAAATTTCATTAAACTCTTTAAAAATATTACAAGGAAAAAGTAAAATAAGCTAAAATAGAACTAAAATAAGCTGAAAGATAAAAAACTAGGTGCCAACAATGGCTTACAAAGGACCTATTTATACTAAGTGATAAGTGCTTAATTACACATATCTTTTACCTCTAAAAACGAGCTTAAATGACCAAAAACAGACAAAAACTGTTTGTGAGTGAGGAGTGAGCTCTATTTATAGCAGGAGAAGGAAGCTTCTAGGTCTGTTACACGCTCCTCTTAGCTTTTGATCTTGGCCCTTCAATTTCTTTAATCATTGGATGCCCCTTTTAGACCGTTAGATTGGAATGTTGCACACGGATTGCCAAGATGGCAATCCCATAAGTTGGGAGCTCTTGTGCTTCTTTTGCATTGTTTTTAGTGTAAAATTCCCATCCTCCTTTGTACTCGAATCTTTGTTTCCACGTAGAGTGAGATTGAGAGTGGGTTTTAACCTGTTTATTTTAACGCAGGGTGAATTGGGGGAGATGGTGAATAGTAATTCCCATTTCGCGCCTTTTTCCTTTCTATTCATTTGTTTGACCCAGTTTAATAAGAGTTGACTTGGGCTTATAATGTTTTGGGCCACGGTTGGGGATGGGCTAAGGGCTTGGTAATTTGTTAAGAGTTAATATAATTTAGACTTAACGACCGTTAGTCCCTTAGTAACAAAGGACTAACGGTGTTATTGATTTTTGGACTTTTGGTGAAAAAGGTTTAACAATAAGGGTCCTTTTGGTAATTTCAAGGGTTTGTCTTCATATAAGTTGACCATGGTTGACCATGATTGACTTTTGTTGACCTTTGCTTAATAAATTCCTGGCTCTTGTGTACACTTTTCGTCTCGTGTTCATTTTTGCCCGGTTTTTGGCTCTTTTCTTATGATTTTTGTAATATCCGTACCTACATATAACAAAAGACAAAATACACCATATACGAGCATAATATATCCATTTTTCATCTTTTTAGGGTCATTTTTGGTATAAAACGGATATGTGATTTCTCACATATCAAAATTCCCCAAACTAAATGATTGTCGTGTCCTCACGCAATATTATATGCTCTAAAACCAAATACTCCAAAACTTCCCCAAACTAATCCTTTGAAAAGTAGCAAAGTCTTTTGTGGGGAGAGTTAAGAAATCACAAGTTTTAAAACACCCCGTTTTCCCATTTTTCAAAATTTTTCCATTTTTATGATTTTCATAATTTACAACTTACAACTTATTCATGTGTGACATAATGTATTACTTTCATTATTCATTGATAACTTTGAGGGATCACAGAAAAAAAAGCACAAAAAACGTGTCCAAAGAATAAATTTATCGTTCCCGATTTCACTTATCAAAAGCCAAGCTTAAAAACAAGATCATTGTAAAATACAAGTTATGATGCTAACACTACTCATAAAAGCTAATTGTGTATTACTTATCCTCCCTTATTCCTAATTTTATATCTCAAGATTTTATTTAAGACATATACCCAAAGGCTCTTTAAGACTTTATTTCGATACTTATTTATTCTAAAAATAAAGCGTAATGGTTAAAAACGCAATAATTAGTTCCTAACCCTTTTTAAAAGATCAAATGTCATCAAAATTAAGTCTACTTCGAGGCGACAAAAATTGGCTTAAATTAGCGTTACATAAAGCTTGGCACCATATGTCAGTATACCTTAGGTTTTAGACATAATGTGGCCAATCCTTATGTCTGCACTATATACCTAAAGGCTCTTTAGGTACAACAAGACAAAAACTAAGCCAATATATCCATTTCCATTACCCTAAGGCTCTTTAAGGAATGAATAAGGCTATAATTTCACTTATTAAATTCTACTTACCCCATATACCCTAAGGCTCTTTAAGGGATAAGCAAAATATTTATTCATGTGATACATATAGTATGTCAAATTCAAGTATTCCTGATGTAACTCTATCTTAATCACAAAAGGAAACTAAAGAAAAACTTCTATGAACTAATTATTAACCAAAAAACTGCACAACTCTATTTATTAAACAATTATATATAAAGGTGAAACAAGCTAATGGGAGAAAAAGCCACAATTAACAATATGAGCTTAAAGAATCAAACTATTCTATGTTTAGCATCAAAACTTATATTCTACTCTATCATCTCTTATTCTTCACAATTTAAAATTTCTAAGAAAGAAACTCGTGAATGCTTAGCCTAATAAATCGAACTTTGCATATTTAAAATCAATTATGGGAACTTGCAAAATCTTGACCTTTTCAAGCTAGACTTGCTTTTTATAGCTCCTTGTATAAAAGATTAGCAAATTTCAATCTATATACGTTAAGGAGAAAGCTAAGATATAAAACCGGTCGGGTCAAAATTTACTTTTGTTCTCACCAACGGAAAGCCTACATTCGTGTCAAAACACTTATTATTTTTATCAACTATTTTCTATTTTTCATCATTTTTTTTATATTGAATAATATGTAAAATTTTAAAATTTTTGCGGGAAAACGGGGTACGTGAGAACAACGAGCAAAAGGTAGGTAAGATCATATCGAAGATATACTACCCCATACTAAAACTAAACATTGTCCTCAATGTTTCCTAGTCTTAAGGCTTATAACCCCATACTAGAACTCAAAAAGTCGAATGCATAATCCGAGCATGGAGAAAGTATCACAAAAATCTTAAGCCGTTTATCAAGTATGCTAAAAGATAGATGTTAGTCGATAATAATCTAGGATATCGGATTTCCCCAAACTAATGGCAAGCAAAGGCTAGGAAGCTCGAGTGGACCGGGACAAAACACCGAACACGAGAGTCTTCAAAAATTTTGGGTCAATCCTACAAACAATCACAAGCACAAACAACAAGAATCGAAAGAGTACAAGCCTCCTCACATCACATTAGAAATAAGAAAGAAGAAAGATGGATAAGCATGGGGTGCCTCCCACGAAGCGCTTTGTTTTTGGTAACCGAGTCACATAGCTTGACTCGATCCCCGCATTCATTTGTCCATGGGGATGAAACAAGTGGAAGAGCAAACTTCCATTTGACTTTCAAATGCCACCGGCTCAAGAGAAGAAAAATGAAAAGCGTAGATGCCAGGGTCAAAAATGGTGTCCTCACTCCCGAAGGAGAAAACAATTGTGAAGAAAAGATAATGGCGATCCTTAGAGGATAATCTCACATATGATGGAGAGAAAATTTTCTCCATAACCCCGGGGTCGAAAACTTTGTCCTCGGTCATCAAATCATCATTATCAGGTTCATCCTTTAAGCTTCTTGGGTCATGATCTAAAAACACCCCGGGGGAGAGATTATGGGTGGTGTTATGCAAAATCTCAAGAACGTCTCCCTCCGAGTCATTATAAGCGTCCATAAAAGCATCGATCTTATCAATTTCGCCTCCTGGGTCGAAACACTCATCCTCATCGAAAAGAGGTGTGTTAAGTAAAACTGGCTCATCAAAATTAGAAACATTGGAGTCCTTGCTCTCGACATCCTCTAATATCTCATTAAAAAGAGGATTAATGTCACTAGAGTTGTAATTGTCATCAAATTCAAAAAGAGGGTTTGAATAAACTTGAAAATTTTCTTCTTGAACATCCTCCTTAAGAAATGATTCGTCATCTCCCGGTGGAGGTAAACTAGAACTAAAGGCATCATTAAAACCGAAGAGAGGATTTGAGAAAATCATTTTATTATCACAAAAAGGCAAACCACATCATTTGTCATCGTCGTCATCTCCCGGTAGAGGTAAGCAAACTAGATCAGGTTCATTGATGAACCTCTCGGGATTAGGATCAATCATAATCGTAGGTGAAAAATCTGTTGACGGATCACGGTTAAGCAAAAATTCAATTTCTCTAAGATCGGCTTCAAAATCAAAATCCTCATTTCCTGGTGGAAATGGGTCAAGAAGAGCGAGTTCATCGGTGAACTCCTCAAGAAGATAATCGCTAGTCTCAAAAGATGTGAGACTAGGACGAGAATCGGAAAACAGAGTGCTACTGCCAATCGAGAAATGATTTGATTTTTTAAATTTTAATACTTCTCCAAAACTATCCTTGCATGAGACATCAATGAAATTAATCATTTTAATTGACTCGTTTGCATGCTTTTGAGGATGCTTATCGACACTACACTAGGACGTTATTACTTTGTCTTGATTTCTGTTTCCGAAAAGTGTAAGATGCTTATCCCCATACTTAAAAAGTACGACAGGTTCTTCATTTGGTAAGTTTGTGTGAGTTGTAGCAATTAACTGGATAAATTTGAGAGTATTTATAATTAAAGGAATAAGTGCACACCTTTGAAGTAACTTTAAAATTCTGTAAATATTCTATAATACGAGTTCTACGTTTAGTCGCCTGCTCTACGATATTCTTAACTTCCTGCTTTTCCTTATCGAAACATTGAGAATTCAAATTAATCAAGAGAAGTTTAGAATTAAGAGCACTTTAAATTAAATCATCAACATTATTATGTATACAATAAAGCTCTTTTTGTAGACAATCTTCAAGTAAATCTAGCATCGTATCTTTCATATTTTGCTTTTGCTCTTCACAAACTTTTGTGCCACACATTTCTTCAATAATTTGACGAAAGACGGGTTTCGGTGAAAATTCTTCCTTTTCTTGAGCTGCTTGCTCTTGTTCAGGTAATTCTTTCTCTCTTTGAGCTACAAGTAAAGCCTCCTGCTCACGTTGTTGATTAATTCTTTTCATAAAATCTTCCATCATTTTATAAAGTTCGTTATTAAGCTGATTCAGATTATTGAGTGAGTAAATGCGTGTGCGGTGAGGGGGTCCAATTTTTGATCAAACCTAAAAAATTGACCTTATTGGTTTATCGGTGACACTGAAACGTCGCACGAGACCCCTCGTATTTTTCGACAGCAAAGAAGTTTGTTGTGATAAACTCCGTGATCGTGTGGAAAATACTTAACACTATAGTTTTTGATTTAACACGGTCCCAGCTCAGAGACAAGCTGACTTATGATGTACAATCATACCGACAAAATCACAAAGTTTCGCTGGGGCTAGTGGAGGTTGGTTTTAAGAACGTAGGTGAGTACATATAAAATAATGAATTGGGGTCCTTACAAACTCATTATTCCGGATCCTATACTGCTACAACATACCCTGACAGTTTCCACCATTAAACGACCTCCACAATTACGAGCAACCAAAATGTTATACAAGACAGTCGAAAGAATAAACAATAAGAGATAAAGAAGATAAGAATTAAATGTAATAAGAGGGTAAAGGAGAATATTTTTAGATTTTGAAAATAATACATAAGAAAAGCGTAATAAAATAAAAATAAAACTATTTTTTAGGTAACCGAAAGTTATAACGTTCACGTACTCTCTAAAAACACGGTAACACAGAAAGCGGAGGAGTTGGTAAGCGCGAGGCCAATTTAGGAATAACAATCTCCTTTTGGGTGATGTTGATCAAACCCGCCTTAAACTTCCCTTATAGCACGTAATCTAAAGGTGAGCCGTAACAACGATAATAAAGTGGTTATTTTTAATATTAAAATAAAAGAAAATAGAAGTGTAAAATATTTTTGTATTTTTTTATATTTAAAAATATTCACAAACGTAAAAATAACTTCACGAGGCAGGTTCTTTAAAACACTAATCTTCGAACGAAACGCGAAATTCTTACACACTTCCCCGGCCAGCGGCGCCAAAAATTTGATCCCTGTCCGAACACACTCTATCTGAATAAAATATATAAGTATAGAAGGATTAAGTTCCCAATTATAGTTATAATAAGTAGTTTTCGCGTCTGATTAAGAAACAAAACTTTAACCAAAGTTGTCTCAAAAACCTCTAGGGAGATCGTTTCCCTTGACGAAATTGCGAATTGAGAATCGGTGTAATCCGGTGATCCAAAGCGTTGAATGTTTTCAAAAGAATTTTGAGTTTGGTTTTTCTAAATCCTACAAATATAATGACATAGATAAATGCACGAAAACAAGTAAAGCTAGAAAAAAATTAAACACAGTAAAGTTATTAAAATGTAAACGAGAATTAAAGAAACGCGACAATTAAAACCTAAATTAAACCTAAAATGATTTTTTTTAAACTTTTCCTAATCCTAATTACTAACTTGTAAGAAAAAACTAAGGAAATCCTAAACCGGGGGTGATTAGAGTTAAAAATTAAGAAAACGAGAACGGGGATCAAATCCCGTTCTTTAAAAAGTGAAATTATAAAATTTTAACCCTACGAGAGTAAATTTAAATCCTAAGCCTAAAATATGATAAAATAAAATTTTATAAAAAAGAATTTTATTTTTTTGATTATTTTTCTATTTTTTATGATTTTTTAAAGTTTTTAATAAAAATAAATGATTAAAATTACAAAACTTACTCTAAAAATTCTAGAAAAATTACTAAAAGTGTAAAAATATAAGATTGAGTTTCTAAAAATAAAACTAAAAATAAGCTGGACAAATAAACCCTAATAAGTTGATGTTAAGCTACGGCTTAATATATAAAAGAAAAATGAAAAAGTGTATAAAGAATTAATGTAGGGCTACCTTGACAGATAGCCCTACTAGTGCTGGTGGTTTGAGTGTGTGTGTATTGGGACGACTACGTGTGAAAGGCTAGGTCATGGGTTCGAATCCCATGGCCTAGCTTTTTGCTATTTTTTTTATTTTCAAAACTTTTAAAAACAAAGTTGTAAAACAGCTGACAATAAGCAAAATTTGTAAAATAAGCTTTTTTCTGAAAACTAGTAAATAAGCTAGAAATTGGCTTAAAAACAGACAGAAACACTTGACTAATTTTAAACTTTTTCTTAAAACATAAATACACTAATAAGCTAAGATAAGCTCAAACCAAATCAAATAAACTATGGCTAACCTAAAACTACCTTAATAAGCTACTTGAACTAAACTTAAGCGAAAATGACAAGCCATAAGCTAAAAAACCAATAAGCACTTTTTCACAAAAACAGTTTGCCAAAACTGCCTGAACAGTCAACTTTGAGCTTAGTTTTTAGAGCACATCAATAGAACTTTTGGACATAATAACTTATACACTAAAGCTTAAACTGAGCTTAATTCTATCTAAATCAGCAATCTAAAACTATTTTGAAAATCAAATAAGCAATGAAAAAGCTAGATGAAAAAGTTACATATGCTGTTTTACCTATGATTTTTGGTTTTTAAGAAAAGATAAAATAAGCCTAAGCCAGAACTTTAATAAGCTAAAACTACCATACAACTAACCTAACAAACAAGTATAAGCAAGAATTAAGCTAAAAATACAAATTATAAGCTAAAAATCTAAAATAAGCTCTTTGGTATAAACTGTTAACCAAACAGTCCCTTAAGGCAACTTTGACCTTATTTTTAAGTGACCAATCAGAACCTTATGCTAAAATGATTTGAAAATTCTAAAAGCTTAAACTAGAGAATACTTAAAACAACTTTTGAAAAGGAATTTGAACTCTATATAAGCTAAGAAAAAGCTGGTTGAAAAAGGCTTATACACTCAGTGCATGCTGAGTTTTCTTTATGGTTTTCAAAAGACAAACTGCTGATTTTAAGCTTAAAAACAGATAGTCAAATAAGCTATTTAATGCAAACAAAGCTTAAACAGATAAAATATAGCCTATAATCTACTTGTGCTTTGAATTTCAAGTCCTAATATCTATTTTTAACCTCTTAATATTGAGCTTGAAATTGACAGTTTGTCTATTTTCTTAATCTGATGCAATTGGCATATAAATAACCAAAACTCAAACAATCTAATTGCATGCCTAAGAACACTACAATATAACAATATAACACGGAAACAAGAGCAATTTGATCAATGAAATCAGCTAAAATAGACTTAAGCTAGAAATGCTTATGAACCTAAAACTATACCCACAGATTCAAACTAATAACTAACTAACTTGATTTAATCCTACAAGTACCCTAAATCCTCCAATTATAAACCTCAAAGTGAAGTTTTAAATCAATTTAAAAGAGCAATAGGCTCTTAGCAGTACTAACTAAGGTTAGTACTGCCTTGACCCAAACACCCCTATAAATCCACAAAAACATAAGCATATTCCTCTTATAGTTTTAAGATTTAAAGCACAAACTAGTAATACCAGATAATAATCAGCTATTGACAAACCTAATGAGCAGATTTAAGCACACAATAAGCCAGAATTATAAGCTACTTAACTATGCTATTTTTTGGTTTTTTCAATTGTTTTATGACAGATTATAAGACACTAAGATTTTATACTAACAATCAAACACAATTAGCATATAACAACAATATTAAGCATCAATAAGCTAAAATGAGCTACTCTAAACATAATTAAGCAACAATAAGTAATTATAAGCTAATTTGTAAAAATTAAGGCTATAAAAGGAAAATGTAGACTTACAAATGCCTCTACATAAACAAGGCTATTTAAATGCTCTTATAAGCTAATTAACAAGCTCCAGCTTATCCTAGGATAAGCTGGTGTGGTCCTGGAAACCCTTCCTGGTTTCCCTTCCAAATAAGATGTTGAGGTAATTTGATTGTGAATTTGAATAAGTAAAAGCTCAGTTAAGTTTTTAGAGCTTAACTGAGTTCAGAGCTAGCTTATGAGTGAAATGAGAGCTTAAAGAGCTTAAGAAGAGTAGTAAAAGAGCTTATTCAAATCATTAGCCTTATAAGGTAAAATTCAAATTAAACTTGAACAATGAGAAAACTAAATTTTTATTAATTGATTAAACTAATTACAAACTTGTGAAAAGAGAGATTACATTTAAATGAAAATCATTAAGCTAAAATGACTTAAAAAGAAAATTAAATTTAAAAAACTATCTAAATTCTACACTAGCTAACCGACTTCTGTGAGTGAGTGAGCTCTTCCTTTTATAGGCTTGAGAGGAAGGTTCTAGGTCCTCAAAGACGCTCCCCTTTGCTTGATCTTGACCTTTAAATTCTCTCTAATCATTAGATCCCTTTTCTTAGCCGTTTGATCAAAATGAGCACATGGATTGCCACGCTGGCAATCCCACTTCTTTGGAGTGGTGTGCTTCTCGTTCTATGATTTCCAGTGCACATTTCTCTTTTGGTGGAGTTAAGTTGAAACAACCTCATGCCTTGTTGTCCCAATTGGCCAATCATAGTCGAGATGTGACGTTTTTGATTGTTGATGTGTTACTTGGTACTAAGCATCTTCTTAGCCACATTGTATTTCATCTAGAAGTGAATTTTTACCCTTAATTTTGACACAGAGGTAAAGTTGGGACGAAGGTTAAACAGTAAACCTTCGCACCCCTTTTTGATTTGTTTGACTGAGGCAATTGGGTGGTTGACTTGGGCTCGTGGGTTATTTAAAAAAGAATGGGCCGGGGTAATTTTTGGGCTTGGGTAATTATAAAAAGGGATTGGTAAGTATTTAACGACCGTTAGCCTATTATTCTAAAAGGACTATCGGTGTTAGTCAGTTAGGGACTTATGGTGAAAATTGATTTAACATTAAGGGTTATTTTGGTATTTTCAAGGTTTTGTCATTTTGTGGTTGACCAAAGCTTGACCATTTGCTAGAAAACTTCTGGCTCTTGTGCACTCTATCCGTTCTCGTGTTCGTTTTTGCCCGGTTTTGGCCGTTTTCTTGTGAATTTTGCAATATCCGTCCCTACACATTACAAATGACAAAACAAGCAATATAAAAGCATAATTTGCACAATTTGATCATTTTAAGGTCATTTTTAGTATAAAACGGATATGTGATTTCTCATATATCATGAACCCATTTATATCCTGATAGGCATTGTTGTTCTATCCACCATTTCCATGCCTTACTAGTTTTCTCATACAACATCCTATAGTAACACTTAGATTTCTAAGTAGTGGATTCTAATGCAACTGTTATTCCTATATGGGGTGGTTGTCGAGACAGATGTTGTTCGCTTAACTTTTGGTTTTCTAGTACAATAGGCCAAAAAAAACCTACTTTATGGGCTTCTTAGTACTAGCATTCACGTCATTCAAAAATTTATAAACACACGGCGATCTTGAATCGAATTAAACACACATTTTCCACAAGTAGCACAAACAGCATTAACATTTAAAGTTCTAGATTTGAAACTGTCATTACTCGCAGTTACAGACTTTGTTTTATTAGAAGTACTAGAAGTCCTATGGTGGTCTTCTACTTTAGTCTTTTTATCCTTCACATGACTATTGCTTGGCACGACCTTATCTTTTATTTGAGTGCTCCTAAGATGTGGTCTGCTAACATTAGTTCTGTGAATTACTCCTGTAGAGGTAGACACGCGAGGATTAGTATTCCTAAAAGTCTGAGAAAACTGTGGTGCTCTAGTTTGTGTTGTCCTAGTGTCAATTCGATACATTCCTGGTTTAATCACATTTGTGTTTCTTACATCTTGCGTTGTTGTTTGAGGCAAATTCTATAAAGTGACTGGTTTTGATAAACCCTCTGACTCATTAGTTTTTGGATCAGACTTTTTCTTTGAAAAAGTTTTCCTCTCAAGAGAGTCTGAAAAAGGAGCCGGTTTTCCAAAAACTGATGGTTTTGGAATCCTTTGTGCATTAGGTTTTCGAACAACAGATGGTTTATCAAACTTAGTTTCCACAAATATTCCTTTGCATTTTTCATTGAGTTTCTTTAACTTACATATGGCAATGTTCTTGTCTTGCAGTTGAGATTTCAAATCTTGTATCTCAAGATATTGTTCATGTTCTTTTTGAAATACATTTGATGCTTTTTCTTTGCAAACTGGGTCATTTTTCATTTGTTCTTGACATTGTTGTAAAGTGGGTTCAAGAGAAATTAAGTGTTTTTCTAACTTAGTAAAACTTCGTAAAAGCTCAGTATAAACCTCTTGACTAACAAATTCAGTTTGTTTCGAAAGCTTTTGTGCAAGACATTCACATTCCTTGACTTTATGAAGATATAAGCATTGCAATTCAATGTTCGCATCTAAATCAGATAACATGCAAATAAGAACACATAACATCATTAGACACATATTCTTGCAAGAGCATATCATATATGTTTGAAAATTCTACCTTATCAGATTCAAGTTCATCAATTTCATTTTCAAAGGATTCAACGTACTTTAAATCAGCATGCATTTCTTTCTTAATTTCATGAACAAATGCGAAACTATCATTCTGAGTCTTAAGGGCAAGAGCATCAACATAGTCTTAAATCAGGATTTCGATAACTTTACAGTTGGGGCACGAAAATGATCCTCTAGAATTGTTTCACCACCAAGCTGAATGACAAGTCTCTAAGAGATTTATGTTAATATGTCATGACATTAGTATGTCTTGCTACTTTTGCTATTGACTAGAAACTGGTAAGAAATCGCAGTTTTTTAAAAATATTTGGTTTTGTTTTTCACAAAAGAATTTCTCCACATTCTTCCTTACTTCTTTTGCGTATGCAACTTTTGATATACCCCTGCTTGGGGTTTTAAAAATTTCATAAAGACTAATTAACTTTGTGTAATCATAGGTTCACAAGATCTTTATTCAATTTTATCTCGACTCTCCTTTCAAGAAGTCATTGCTCTTCCCTATTCGGGGACGAGTCTTTCAGATCAAATAGTTCCATGAGGGATCTCCATACAAACGTTGGTTTCTCATATTGAGCCTTTTTGAGGTACATTGGATAGCAAAGGTAATTCTTCCATTAAATGAACGGGCATTTGGGTGGTCTAACATATGAATGGTTTGGATTGTTGACTCCCTTTGTAATCAATTTCATTCAAAAAATTTAATTGGTCTTCCATTGAAATCATTTTGTCAAATCTTTTCTTCCTTAAGTTTCAAATCTGGTTATTAACCTTTGTATTTTCTACCTTGACAAGACCTTCAGTAAGTGTGACGTTTGTTAAAAGACTCTGTTTGACTAACTCATTGTGTTTCTCTTTGACAACAGAAATTTCGTAGGCTTTAACTTTTAAACCTTCTTTTATGTTAATGTCTTTTTGAGCTAATAGTCCTAGAGTTTCATTTAACTTACGTTCAAGTTTGTCATAGTCAACTGTACGGTCATTAAAGGCCTTGTACCTCTCAAACTCAGTCTGTTTGTTTTGAAGTGCAACTAAACAACTATCCCGAATACTATAAGACTCCCCTGGGGTTCTACTAGTCTATGCCAGAGTAGATTTGCACTCTTTCAATTCTTGAGCCAATGATGCGTTTGCTTTCTTTAATTGCTTTTGAATCTTTTTATTTTCATTGACATCAAGTTTTAAATTTGCAATTAAATTAGCAAGCGCAACACGCTCATCATCACATTCTATAGCATTTCGGTCTTTCTGAATATCATTATCACACATATCCGGTGAATCAAAAATGACATTACTATCAACTATTTCCACTACACATGTGTTTCTAATGGATTCAGATTGCTTAGAATGTTGTATTTCATTGGCAAACACATTATATCTAGTATCGTATTGTACCTGTTCTAATGGCTCAGAATCAGTGCCTGAGTCTGCATTAGGAACCTCCTGGATCTTTGCGATATAGTTGTAATGTGCTTCCAACTCTTGTTCATCAATCTCTTCATCAGTGTCTGCTAACCAATCAAATTGCTCTGCTTGAAGTGGAACACCTTTCTTAGCTTGTTTGCATAGTAACATCTTTTCCTTGTGATACATAGAGTCTTTAACCCTTTTTGGCTTTCTGCATTCTTTAGCAAAATGTCCAAATTCCTTGTAGTTGAAAAACTGTATCCCAGACTGCTTCACTACCATATTGCCTACAGTTTCCCTAGCCCCAGCAACAGTCATTGTCCTCTGATTCCTAAACTGTCCAGTCTGATTGTCATTCTTGTATCTTAGATTAGTATCCACATTCTTGTTTCTGGTGTTTGAGGAAGTTCTAAGGTTGTTGTTGGTAGGTTTGTAGAGATTTTTGAAATACTTTGCAATTAGTGCCAAAAATTTTTGCATTTCCTTATCCTTATGAGCTTGTTCAGGATCACTGTCTTCTTCAGAAGCGGACTCAAATGGAGGTGTGATTGGTTTGTGAGACTTTGATGTTTGATAATAAGGATCTTGATATGGTTGAGCAGTATCAACAAGTGCTAATGGGTTAGCATTCTTGGCTATTCGATCAGCACGGATTTCATTAACTTCCTTTTGATATTGCTTCAGAATGTTAAAGAATTTGTGATATGAAACTTCATCCAGCTTGTGTTGTTGCTTGAAAATTGTTATAAACCTTGACCATTCTGGTAGAAGTTGTTGAAGAAATTAAACATTGACTTGCATCATATCAACAGTCAAGTTGTTTCTGATCATTTCATTCATCAGCTTGTAAAATCGGGAGTAGTATGACTCTATTGATTCTTCATCATGAGGGGTGAATTTTCCAAATTCCTAAAATTAGTTTGTCTTGACATCTTGAATGTTGAGTGATTCACCTTGTTGTAACCTTTCAATAGCTTCCCACATTTCATGAGCTGTCTTGCATGCATCAACAGTTGAGTATATTTCATCTCCAATTCCAGTTAGTATCAAATGAATCGCTTCCTTTTCTGATTCAATATGATCTTTGTTTTTAGGAGACATATTCAGGACAGTCTCAACTGTTGTTTGTTCAGGAATAAGTGAAGAATTTTCTGTTGCAGGTACAGCTAGAATTATGACAGTAGAAGGAGTGTTAGGACCTTCGAGAATGCATTTCCTTAAGGCATCGCCATTATTTCTTGTATCAATGTATCTTAAGAAACGTGATCGCCATTGTGCATATCATCCTGTTGCAAGTATTGGTGGATGATCCCTTAAACCAGCTGCCATGATGTTGTTATGCATTTGACTGTCGGTTGTGAAAGTTACATGGAGTTTTCATGATGAATGATTGTTGAATTATGAAGTGAAAATGATTTGTAGGATCTTAAGCAGGTAAAGTGTTGGGAATTAAAAGTCTTCTTAATACTGTTAAATATTAATGCTACTAGTCAATGATAAAAGAGAAGTTTCAACTATAGAATTTTATGTTGATTGAAGACATTAATGATGATTGAAGACTTTATGATGATTGAAGACATTTGATTAATGTTGACCACATAGATAGAAATATATTGAATACTTAATTATGGTATTTAATATGGTTGACTAGATATGTTACATATTGAATACTTAATTATGGTATTCAATATGGTTGACTAGATATGTTAGGAAAATATTGTAAACTCTAATGGACTTCTTGGTGTATAAAAGAAGGTCCAGGGTATAGAGTTAGATAACAGAATTACACACATACACACATACATAGTCAAATAGCAATACATATCTCATAGTTAGTAATCTGTAAACATCTTTGGCAGATTAATAGTAAAGTTTAGTTATTAAACATTGTTCTTCTTAGTATTATAAGCTAGTTTCCGCATAGCTTATAGTATTCATAGTCTTTGTTTCTCTTGTGGTTAGTGTGGAACTATTCCATATTGGCTACAACCCTTTACAAGCTAAAGGTTTAAGATCTATACGGTTTGAGACCTACAAGTGGTATCAGAGCTTGTAGAGAAACTCTGAGTAAGAAGAACCACAAAAACACATCTGATTCATAAACTCTTCAAATCCTATCAATGGAAGGATCAGGTAATGACAACCCTCCACCAACACCACCACCACCAACAACACCTCAAACAGCACCACAACAAGCCCCTCACACTGTATCAACCATCAAACTCCCTATTCTGAAGAAGGGAGAATATGACATTTGGGCAATAAAGATGGAGCATTACCTAGCACATACAGACTATCCTATATGGGAAGTCATTCAAAAGGGTAATGGTCCTGTAAGTGTCACTACTGATACTGATGGGGTAATAAGGGTTTTACCTCCAAGAACTGCTGAAGAGACTTTGGCTAGAGAAAGAGAAAGAAAAGCAAGGACTATCTTGCTTATGGCTTTACCAGAAGATCACCTAGCAAAGTTTCACAAAATGACAGATGCAAAAGACATATGGGAAGCTATCAAATCTAGATTTGGTGGCAATGATGAATATAAGAAGATGCAGGAAGAACCCAAAGCATTGGTGACAATTGATGGAGAAGGTGTGGATTGGACCAGTCACTTAGACTAGATATGTTAGGAATACTTAATTATGTGTTGTGGATTGAAATCAATTAACGTTCACGGGATTTTACAAATCTATGACTTAAACCGTAAAAAAAGAATCGACTTATACGGGATTTTACTAAATCAAGACAAAACCGTAAATGAAAAAATAATTGTTGTTGGTGAAATCATTGTTGTTGTTGAAGTACGTGAGCTTTTGTAACGATTAATGAGCTTAAAACGATGACCGGTGCACAAACTTTGAGCTTGAAATGATTAACGGTTGATTAAAACTCAAATAAGGGCAAACAGTGCAATCACGATTCACTTTTGAGGACTAACGGGCTGTTTTATAAGAATAAGGACTAACGGTGAAAAACTATTTCAACAAAGATGGTTAATAATGAAAGAATGGACTTGCAATGAATATGTCTTGAAAACCAGGGACCAAAAGTGTCAATTTTAAATTGTAATTAATAAAACCATTTATTTCCTCCATTATTAGTCTTCGTTTTCGTTTTGAATTGTAACAAATAATAACGTTTTGTTTTAAAGTATGCGGGATGACACGGTTATCGTTGGTGAAAAGTAAATATACCACGTTGATTGAAAAAGGATCACGATCACAATGGTATAAGTTAGAAGTCCCGTTATTGACCGTCACTCGAAACCGAAAAAACCTGAAATACGTTGAACGAGTATAGTTTGCCTCACAGTTCAGGGTATAATGCGCCTATCATAAGCGTATAACTCGCCTCACAAGAACCATATAAGTCGCCTCACTAGAACCGTATAAGTCGCCTAATAAGAAACGTATACTTCGCCTTACAAGAACTGTATAAGTCGCCTAATAAGAAACGTATACTTGGCCTTACAAGAACCGTATAAGTCATCTAATAAGAAACGTATACTTCGTCTTCAAGAAAAACCATATAGTTCGCCTTTAAGATATTGTATAACTCGCCTAATAGTACTCGTATAGTTCGCCTACAAACAAATGTGTATAGTTTGCCTATTACCCGTGTTGTATACTTCGCTTATAAAAGTAACATGTATTATTCGCCCTCTTTGGTGTATAAGTCACCCATATAGAGACAAAACATACTATGTACAATCTTGCCCGGACCACAACGAGTAACAACAAGAATTCGTCCTTGTTTTTGTCTCTTTTTGAAACCGTGTACAACCAAAGACAAGCCAACCAAGAAAACGTTTGAAAAAGCTTGAAAAATAAGTTGTTCAGCCACGTTAATAAGCTACAAAAATATTGGTAATGAAAGCTTGGAGTTTTTGTTTTTGTTTTTGTTTTGGGATTAAGTAAAAAACCTAAATAACTAGAAGTACATGTGTAGCCTTTTGAAAGAAAAATAAGCTTTGTTTAAGCTATTTTACCCAAAAAGCCATGATAAGTTGATAATAAGTTGTTTGACCCAGAAATATAAGCCACGAATGAGGTTTTGTGAATAAGCTAAAAAAGAAAACCTAAAGAAAACTAGAAGACGAAGACCACTTTTTTTTTAGAATTAAGAAATGCACCGAACTAAACTTTGCAAAACCGTGACTTGGGAAACTGTGTTAGCCCATTATCCTAACAGTAGATAATACTATAATAGCCCAAAGAAAAAAAATACAAAACTTAGTTTGTAGTCGTAGTAAGCTGCGAGAAAAAAAAGAAAAAAACTAAAATAGATAAGTTATAAAGAAGCCGAATCTAATAAGCTCAAATAAGTCACCACAACAAAACCATTAAACCTACCCGAGGCTCTGATACCAAATGTCAGAACCCGGAATCACTTTCACTTCACCATTTGATCTAAGAAAATAAGTTAGGAGATGATAAGAATTTAGAGAGAGGTTAGAGAGAGAAAGTAGAAAGAGAAAATGAGATTCGTTGATTTTACTAAAAAGTGTGTGTAACAAATGAGAACCAACACCCTCTCCACACTTGGAGAGGGGTATTTATGCCAATACTTGTACCGTGTGGTTTAATGCTAATGGATCGGGCTTAGGATTACTTGGGCTTTAGCCCACAACGTATACGATATTAGATTAAATAACGAACCTGATACCCGTAACTAGCCTATTACAATATATATTAAATAAAGACCGAAGCTTCCTCGTTGAGTGACTAAGCTTCCTTGTTCGACTCAATATTTTGAGGCTAACACTAAATACCCAAAAAAACATGCTTTGTGTGACTAAATATTACAAAAGGACACACAAACATAAAATTCATGTGGCCATTGGATGAACAATAGTCACACAAAATACACTTTTACTTGAATTTATACACCATATGGTCACACTTATTAACACTTTTGGCCACTTTATGCTTAATTGTATGTGACTAAATATAAAAAATGCTTTGTGTGACTATACAGTATTTACAGTCACTAATACTGATTAATACAACTAAATTTGTACCTAATTAGTCACACATGTTAAGGTTTTGGTCACTGTTTTTTAATGGATACGGCTACTAACTAAAAAATATGACCGTAGGTACCCTACGGTCACGCAACCTTTAGTCACACACACTCGAAAAATCATGTGTGACTATATGTATATCGTCACACTTTTTTGGTGTAGCCAAATTCACTTTGTGTTCTAGTGACTTGACGATGACAAATCACTTAAGATATGAATATAGCATTATTAAACATAGTTAATGATCAAAGAAAATTATTATCATTTGCATAAGCCATTTCTAATCAAATGATTTAAGTTAACACATGATTAATTATAAGCTAGTTATATTAATCATGTAAGACAAAATAAGATTAACCATAAGCGGAAACAATCTTTCTAAATCTTTTCAAATCTTTCCAAATCTAGAAAATCTTTCCTTATTGGTGATAAGAAATATTTTTTTCTAGAAGAATCTAATAAACTCGTTTTATTAAGTACAAAACAATATTTTGTATAGATTTGGGGTTAATCACAAAATAACAAATGATGGCCCAGCTCCACCCATGGATCCACCAAATACACGGGACGGATCCAGGTAATGGTGGATCCGTGTTTTGCACGGACCAGCTGTCTGGGACATATTTGAATTTCAAAGGCTTGCCTATAAATAGCAACCTTAAGGTTTTATTTTAAACAACTCTTGACAAATATCTTTCGCATACATCTTTTATCTTTTATATTATTTGATCATTATACTTGTTACATAATCCATTACAAGTGATTAACTCATTCCACTCTTTAGTGAAGAACACTCAAGAAGACGTCAAGCTTCAAGTGTTAATAGTTTAGTTGTGTCATGACGTTCGTGATAATCATTCATCTTGTATATCTTGTGTTGTGTGTTGTGTGTATCATATGTGTATGATAGGTTAGTATTTAGGCCACAAAATACATAGTTTGTTAGATTGGTTCTATCTCGAAGTAGAACTCGGTATTTAGCTTAGTACCAGAAAAAGTATAAGCGACGTGTACGGTTTTCTTCGCCTAAAGAGAGCTTGTTGACATAGTGAAGATAACTCTCAAGTTGGGTACTTGGAGAGTGGAGTAGGGCGAAGAGGAACTTCGTAGCCGAACCACTATAAATCATTGTGTCATCGGTTTGATCTTTCTTATCCTTACTTGTTCATATTTCGTAGATTACTTATTTACTTATCGCATTGCTATCATATACACTTGTGTATATCTCTTGAGTTCACATAAGTCGATAATCTAAGTTTTAATCTAAAACAGTAAAAACTAGTCAACCCCCTTCTAGTTTTTACAAGTACAGATATTCAATCTTTTCATCAAAGATTTTCATAACAACTAATCCGTACCTACGTGCACATTGCAGACATTTTATGTGCGTTGACTATTATTTATTCAATATTCGGTTTCTACATTGTTTAATTATTTTATTGAACCCTTCGAACACGTTTTGACACATGATCTGAAGATTAGACTGTTAGTCCTAGCACTAAAGAATTTGGGACACTACATATACGGTTCAAGGTGCACAATCACCAGAGCAAACGAGTTATACAAACTTGAACGGTCATGGTAACTCAATGAAATCCATTTCACCTTTCACTTCTCGAACCTGAAGGAATGTTTATCTGATAAAACCTTGTCTTTTCACTCGTTGGATTTTATCGAGGAGTTAAATCCACATGGGAGCGACTGGATCAATTATGTGGCAAGTAGCCTCATCTTTTCGCAACCACCACGTCTGCTATAGTCACCAGTTAAACTCTGGGGACCAGAGTTCCCTAAGGGGAATTGACTGTATTACCTCGTAATTTTAGGTAAATAATTTATTCTTATTTTATTCATATTTTTACCTTTAAGTAAAATATTTACTTTTTAATATTTATCGATTTTCAATTTTTGCGTTTTTGATGAGCTTGAGCCGTGTTTTAGCTTATTGTCCGTCTTCGTGTTTATCAAAATTCAAATTCTCTTAATATACCCAGAGGAAATTAAAATTTCTATTTTAGCATTCTATATTTTATTCTGTGTCCTTGTTGAAATTTGCTAAAACTCTACCTTTTTTACCTTAAATTTTTAGAATTTAACTTTTACACTTATAACAATAATACAAAATATTAATAAAAAATGATAAACCCATATTGTCTAGCCCATGTAGCCCCCCTTATATGCCCATAACCCACATAGAAATCATTGAAATCTTTTTTCTATATTCCATCTCCATGTACACTAAGAAAACATAGTAGAAATTTTTTTCCTCCTCCTCCTCCTTGTTTGGCTGCCCATGAACCACCATCCTCACCATCATCAGCATAATATTTTTCTCATCTGTTTTGATTACTACAATCACCACATCATGGCCATGCAAGAGTTGATCAAGGTTTTTGAATTTTAAGGTTTCTTGGAGTTTTTGGTGAAATTCTTGGTTTAAGGGTTAACATATTGGTGATTAAGAAGATTTAGGGTGTTTGGAAAGCATTGGATTGGTTGTTTGTGTTGCGTGTGGTGTTCGAACCACACAAGGGTCCAAGAGGGTGAACCCTTGATTTTTATCTTGCATTAAAAAGCAATAAAAACCAAAAGGATAAGGGGGGGATTTTTTAAAAAAAATACTATAATAGCCCAAAGAAAGAAAAAAATACAAAACTTAGTTTGTAGTAGTAGTAAGCTGCGAGAAAAAAAAAGGAAAAAAACTAAAATAGATAAGTTATAAAGAAGCAGAATCCAATAAGCTCAAATAAGTCACCACAACAAAACCATTAAACCTACCCGAGGCTCTGATACCAAATGTCGGAACCCGGAATCACTTTCACTTCACCATTTGATCTAAGAAAATAAGTTAGGAGATGATAAGAATTTAGAGAGAGGTTAGAGAGAGAAAGTAGAAAGAGAAAATGAGATTGGTTGATTTTACTAAAGAGTGTGTGTAACAAATGAGAACCAACACCCTCTCCACACTTGGAGAGGGGTATTTATACCAACACTTGGACCGTGTGGTTTAATGCTAATGAGCCGGGCTCAGGATTACTTAGGCTTTAGCCTACAACATATACAATATTAGATTAAATAACAACCTGATACCCGTAACTAGCCTATTACAATTTATATTAAATAAAGACGAAGTATCCTGTTAGAGTGACTGAGCTTCCTGTTCGACATCAATATTATGAGGCTAACACTAAATCCCCAAAAACATGCTTTTGTGTGACGTAAATATTACAAAAGGACACCGTAAACATAAAATTCATGTGGCCATAGGGATGAACAATCAGTCACAACGAAAATACACTTGTTACTTTGACTGTCTACACCCATAATGGTCACACTTATTAACACTCTTTGGCCACTTTATGCTTACATCTTTTTTTGGTATTGTGCCTTAAATATAAAAAAATTGCTTTGTGTGCACTATACAGTGTTTTACGGTCACTAATATGATTAAATCAATAAAATTTGTACCTAATTAGTCAACACAGTGTTATAAGGTTTGGGTCCACTGTTTTGTGAATGATACGGCTAATAACTAAAAATTGTGACGTAGGTACCCTACGGTCACGCGCCTTTCGTCACACACACTCGAAAAATAATGTGTGACTATATGTATATCGTTCACATTTTTTGGTGTAGCCAAATTCCACTTTCGATTTCTGTGACTTGACGATGCAAATCAACTTAAGGTATGTATTATAGCAATTATTAAACATAGTTAAGATCAAAAGAAAAATTATTAGCATTTGCAATAATGCCATTTCTAATCAAATGAATTTAAGTTAACACTTATGAGTAATTATAAGCTAGTTATATAATCATGTAAGACAAAATAAGATTAACCTAAGTGCTATACAATCTTTCTAACTCTTTTCCAAATCTTTCCAAAATCTTTCTAACTCTAGAAAATCTATCTTATTGGTGATAAGAAATAGTTTTTTCTAGAAAAATCTACTAAACTAGTTTTAGTAAGGTACAATAACAATATTGTGGTAGAGATTTGGGGTTATCATAAAATACACAATGCTAGCACCAGGCTCACCCATGATCACCAATTACACGGACGATCCAAGTAATGGTGGATCAGTACCTTTTTGCACGGACCAGTGTCCTGGGAACATATTTAAATTTCAAAGGCTTGCCTATAAATAGCAACCTTAAGGTTTTATTTTAAACAACTCTTTACAAATATCTTTCGCATACATCTTTTATCTTTTATATTCTTTGATCATTATACTTGTTACATAATCCATTACAAGTGATTAACTCATTCCACTCTTTAGTGATAAGAACACTCAAGAAGACCGTCAAGTTCAAGTGTTAAATTAGTTTAGTTAGTGTTCACATTCGTGATCATCATTCATCTTGTATATCTTCTGTTGTGTGTCTTGTGTGTATCATATGTGTCATGATAGGTTAGTTATTTAGGCACAAATACTGGTGTGTCGATCTGGTCTATCGCGAAGTAAACTCGGTATTTAGCTTAGTACCAGAAAAAGTGTAATAGCGAGTGTAAGGTTTTCTTCGCTAAAGGAGTCTTGTTGCATCGTGAAGTCAAACTTCAAGTTGGGTATTAGGGAGTGGAGTAGGGCGAAGAGGAACTCGTTAGCCGAACCACTATAAATCATTTGTCGTCATCGGTTTGATTTTCTTTATCTTTACTTGTTCTGATTTCGTAGAGTACTTAATTTACTTATTGCATTGCTATCATCATCACACTTGTGTATAATCTCTTGAGTTCACTAGTCGCTTAATCTAAGTTTTAATCTAAAACGGTAAAAACTAGTTAACTCCCCTTCTGGTTTTCACAAGTACAGATATTCAATCTTTTCATCAAAGATTTTCCTAAAAAACTAGATCGTACTACGTGCACCTTGCCAGACATTTTATGTGCGTAGATATTATTTATTCAGATATTTCAGTTTCTACATTCTTTAATTATTTTGTTGACCCTTCGAACACATTTTGGGCAATGATCTGAAGATTAGACTGTTAGTTAGCACTAAAAGAATTTGGGACATATCATAATACGGTTCAAGGTGCCACACTCCCAGAGCAAAAAGTTATACAAACTTGAACAGGTCATGGTAATCAATGAAAATCCTTAGCACCTTTTCACTTATCCGAACCTGATGAAGGTTTATCTGATAGAAAAACCTTCGTCTTTTCTAGCGTTGGATTTTATCGAGGGAGTTCAATCCATGGGAGCGAGGGAACACTTTGTGGCAAGTAGCCTCATCTTTTCGCAACCACTTCTACTATAGTCACCAGTTAAACGTGGGGACAGAGTTCCCACGGGGAATTGACTGATAATTACCTCGTAATTTTAGGAAAATAATTTATTCCTTTTTTTTTCATATTTTTCTTTAAGTAAAAAATTATTTTTACTATTATCGATTTTCAATTTTTGGTTTTTTTTTTTTTTGTATTTTTTTTGAGCTTGAGCCGTGTTTTAGCTTATTGTCCATCTTCGTGTTTATCGAAATTCAAATTCTCTTAATATACCCAGAGGAAATTAAAATTTCTATTTTAGCATTCTATATTTTATTCTGTGTCCTTGCTGAAATTTGCTAAAACTCTACCTTTTTTACCTTAAATTTATAGAATTTAACTTTTACACTTATAACAATTATACAAAATATTAATAAAAAATTATAAACCCATATTGTCTAGCCCATGTAGCCCCCCTTATAAGCCCATAACCCACATAGAAATCATTGAAATCTTTTTTCTATATTCCATCTCCATGTACACTAAGAAAACATAGTTGATAAGTGTAAAATACACATATCCATTTATGCTTAAAATAGCCCAATTAAATCTAAAACAGACCAAAAATAGCAAAAATATGTCTGTATTTATGTTTTGTGTGCGCAGATACGGATATATCAGAAATCACATGAAAACCGTCAAAAACAAGCAAGCACGGACACGAGAATGGAAGAGTGAACAAAAGCCGAAAGCCAAAGCTAGGAAAAGTCAAACCCTCAGTCAAAGTGGTCAAACCATGGTCAATAAAAGTCAACAAGAACCAAAATATTCCACTTAAGCCCCTCAACTTTCAAAAAAATTCATAAATGGTCCCTAAACCCAAATGGGCCTTACCCGGATCCTTAAGCCCAAAACCCCAGCCCATTTCCCTTTTTCCCTTAACCACAAGGGCCGTTTTGCAAGTTTCAAAACTGTTTTATAACTAGAATAAGAAACAAAGAAAGGGACTGAAAATGAATTAATGCCAACGTTTTAAAGTTTTTTACCCATGTTAGTTATAAAAAAATGCGCGAATCCTAATTTATGGTCTTCTCCATCTCCCATTTCACAAGAGTAAAAAGAGCTCGCCGAGGGCAAATGAAATTGAGGGCTCAATGGATCCAATTCCACTGGGGTTCGGGAATACTTATGGCAGGGTGTTAAGAAAAGTAAATCTCAAGGGCCTCTCACTATCACTCAAGTAAGGATCTACCCGTCAGCAATGGTGAAAGCACAAAAAGTGTGGGTTTTGCACTAGATCCTCTCACAGAACTAACACAATCATGTCACATCAAAGAATGATACGCTGGCAATCCTCTATCACATACAATTTGATCAAACGGCTATTAATCATTTGGCAATGATTAGAAGATTCAAGGGATGAGATTGAAAGATTGGAGAGCAAGGCTAGAGGGTCTGGAAGCTTCACCATATTGTTATAAATAGAGCCTCACTCTTCACACACACACATACACGTAGCCTTAATTTAGTTTTAGCTTAAATTTTAAATTCCTAGTTTAATGTTGTTTTTTTAATCTTGTAATTTTCCTTTTAAAGTATTGTAAGCAAGCTTTTTATTAATGAAATTCAGTTTTTCTTAATCTCTCCAAGTCTCTTTTAATTCATAAGCTCTCTAAATTAGCTAAATTTTCTCAATAAGCTCTTAATAAGCTCTTTCAGTCTATAAGCTGAAATAGAGTTAATCAATTCAGAAATAAACCTTTCTAAACCTTAAAACAGTTTAACTTACATTTACTATGGAATTCATTGGATTTGAGCTTATTTGGAAGAGAGATCAATCATGGAAGGATCTCTATGGACTTAACTCCTAGCTTATTAATAAGCTAGGAGAGCTTGTAGCTGCTCTTGTGGTACCTCTTGTTTAGCTAGAGGATAAAGTAAGTCTCACCTTTAAAGTTCTTGTTCATTTTCCATTCTAGCTTAAATTTTCACTTAAATGCTTGCTTATTACTTTTCTGCTTATTTAGTTGCTTATTAGTGCTTATTTGTGTTTATTCTAGCTTAATAATCATGATAGTTTATCTGTTTTTGCTTTTAATAAGTTAGATCATAGTTTTTTATATAACTTGTCATTAAAACTTTAAAAAACCAAAAATAGTAGAAATTAGTTTGAATCTTAGATTAATGCTTAATTAGTTGTTAATTCATGTTAGTTAGGGTTGTTATAAGCTAAAAATAATCTGGTAGTTAGTGCTTGTTAATTAGTTTTGCAATTTAAGTTTAGAACCAATTCTGTCAAAATGGTAAAGGGGTGTTTGGTTTAAGCTACTTTGACTGTCAAAAGTCAAAAGTTTTGTGCAAACCTTTTTGAGACAGCTTTGAATTTAGTTAAAAACATTAGGAAATGAGTTTTCATAAATTAGATTTGGAAATTTAGAAAGTTTGAGCTTAATATAAGTGTGCCAGCACCAGGGTAATTTTTCTTTAAATTTCACTTGTGCAAATTTTGATCTAAGCTTTAAAAGGCTTAGATCTTGTTTGCAATTTAGTTGTACACTCTATTTTGAGTGGTTGTCCTACGTGCAGTTACCTCTTAGGTAACCTCATTACTTGTTTGCAACTTGTGCAAAGTGCAGCCAGAACTAAACAAGAAGTTAGTACTAGCTGTCACTTTAAGCTTAGATTTTAGCTATGTACTCATATTTGTTTTAGGATTTAGCTTGCCAAATTCAGTAGGACTTGAGTTTTAATATAGCTTAATATAGTTTAAGTCTTTAAATTTGTTTTCTAGCTTATTGTCTTAGCTTATTTTGCCTTCACAAGTCATAAAAAAGTCTTAAAATATCAAAAACAGTACTTAGAAACTTTAGGATTTTAATTTAGTAATTTAGCTTATGAGTCTAGATTTTATAGCTTATATAGATAGATTATAAGTAGTTTAATAAGACCTCAAAGTTTTAGAGTCCAGTTTAGCTTTTTAAGGTTTTTAGCTTATTTGGATTTTGTGCTATTTTGCTTATTTTCTGAGTTTGCTTAGTTCATGATCAATTTCAGTAGCTTAAAAGTAGTTTAAGCCTTTATTTCTTTTCATTTATAGATTAAGCATATCATAAGCTCATTAGAACTTCTTTCCTTTTACATTTTGAACTAATTTTGAGTTTTTTAAAGCTTATTTTCTAAAACCAAGGGTTAAGCCCTCCTTTTTGAAGTCAGCCTAGAAATAAGCTCTTTTTGAGCTTATCATTGAGTTTCAGCCCTAAGAGCTTTTGTTAAAATTGTTCACACTAGCTTCCTTTATAACTTTGC
>BQNB010049073.1:3497-37378 GCA_026074375.1 Tanacetum coccineum | reverse complement strand
CATTCTTATAAAAAGTACTATAACGTATAAAAACAGATAAACATTTGTAAATGTTCAAAAACGTATTTAAGCGTACAAAAACGTAGAAAACATACAAAACAAACGAAAACTTAGAAAATCATAAGAAAATGTACAAAAGGTAAAAAAAAACATAAGAAATGGACAAAAACGGTCAAAATCGGTCAAAATTCGTCAAAATCGGTCAAAAATGGTAGAAATCAGTCGAAATCGGTCAAAAACGAACAAAAATGGTCGAAATCGGTCGAAATCAGACAAAAATGTTCGAAATCGGTCGAAAACAGTCAAAATCGGTCGAAAATAGTCAAATCGGTCAAAAACGGTCAAAAACGTTCGAAATCAGTAGAAAATGATTGAAAACAGCCGAAATCGGCCGATAACGATCGAAATTGATCGAAATCGATTGACATCGTTCGAAATCGGACGAAAACGATCGAAATCGGTCGAAAACGATCGAAAACAATGGAAAACAGTCGAAATCGGTCAAAATCGATCAAAATAGTCCTTATGATTTTAATCATATGTTAAGTTTGCTTTTAATTGTTTTTTTTAATAGTTAAGAATATTTTAGCACACCAAATTATTAACAAAAAACAAGACTGGTTGTTTTATATAAAATGGTGTCTCTAACATAAACAAATAGACATATGTTGTTACCTACACACCAATGTCTTTAATTATGTAAAAAAACTAGTTGTTTTATAAAAAATGGTGTCCATAACATAAACACATAGAGACATGTTGTTACATACACACCAGTGTCTTTAATTGTGAAAAAAGAGTGGTTTGCACCCCAAAAACCAATTTTTTTAGAATTCCTATTATGAAAACTGGTTTTTTCAGGAAAACCTATTTCCATCTATTCATAGAGAGAGGGTTTTACATAACCTATCTTTTTGGGGGGGTCTTTTTAGCCTTTTTTGTAGTAGTGGTTTTTGGGTTTTACATGGATTTACAAATTGAGGTTGTTGCTGCTGGAGATATTATAAGCCTAATGACATGATGTAGATTAAGAATTGAGGTAACACTGCTTATATGCATGAGTTTTTTTTAAAGTAATAGTATTTGTTTAAAAAAAATTGTAAACAGGGTAGGAGCAAGTTGAATTTTTATTAGGTTTTAGTGAAAAAGTTTTGATTTTGATAGTATTTACCGTTGGAGTGGAGCTGCTATTGTCGTGTTCGTGGGACTCAAGGAATATTTTTTTGAGGTAATCCCTTATTATAAGTATCGTGCAAGTATTTCATATATTTTTCATCATGATATATTTTACTAAATGGAGATGCTAAGAAAAAAAATGTTGCGAACATAGTATTACTATTGGGCAACCATCTATACCGAATGGCCTCAGAAGAGTGTGAAAAATGAAAATACTTCATTGGCACCTGGGATTACATTACTTGGGTAAATTCTGTGAAAGTGTAGTAAATAAATTTTGTAATACTAATTAAGCATTTCTTTCATCTGAACACAGGTAATCGTACAACGAAGGAGTGTTTTCAGTTGTTAAGCAACGGTGGATTTTTTCCAGAAACATTCAACTACATATCCACCGACGGTTAATGCTGAGAAGATAAGTTTAGTTTAGTACTTTAGTATACTTGATATGGTATTGTGCAAGTTTTAACGTTGAGTAGCTTAAACACGTCTCTAGGCATATGAATCTCACTTGCTTTTAATTATTTAGTATAAATTCAATAGGTAACTAAACTAGATTGAACAAGAAAATATAATACCAATAAGGGGG
Source organism: Tanacetum coccineum (assembly GCA_026074375.1). Classification (NCBI taxonomy): domain Eukaryota; kingdom Viridiplantae; phylum Streptophyta; class Magnoliopsida; order Asterales; family Asteraceae; genus Tanacetum; species Tanacetum coccineum. Next base: position 35,613 of record BQNB010049073.1, on the reverse strand, counting down.
TGTTTAGGGTTCCTTTTTTTATGCATCAATTTAAAAATATAAGTACTTATAAGTTGCTTAAAAATGGGAAATAGTTTTCGGACTTTACTCATATATAGATGAAAAATTGAAAATGATACAAAGCAACAAGTATGTAGGCATAAGAGGAGAACAGACATACAGATGTACTTATAAGTTGCTTGAAAATGGGAAATAGTTTTCGGAATTTACTCATTCTGAATGTTCTTTCTGCCTTGGTCAATTTTTCTACATGTGAATCTATTAGGATGTCTCAACGTGTGGATGTAACTGGGCAAAGGACGTCAGATGTTGTCACGAAGGTAGACAAAAATCCTGAAGGTCTTCTAGAAAAGGTCACGGCTAATGATGTTAACATTGGGCTCGGTTACATCTGTGTTCGAAACAGAGTTGGCAAAGAGAGTCATAAGGAAGCTAGGATCAAAGAAGTAAAACTATTTGCGGCTCATCCGTACCATAAATGGAATTATCCAATTTTGACATTCTACGGAGCCCATCATCAAGACCTTGACAACAAGATTGTCTCGGTTCTGGACCTCTAGAACTTGCTGTAAGAACTATCCTTTATATTTAATTATTTTGTTTCAGGTGTATCTTTAACTACTATTTGTAGGTAAACTAGGAAACACGAACATGGGAAACATGTGAAAAAAGTAAGATAACTACTTAAGTGGAATCACGTTCTTTGTTCTATTTGATTCTACAGTTACAGATATAGAGAAAAGGACTATGATGTCATTTACGAAGTAATTCAGTTCTCAATCTTATGGTAAGCTTCCATAAGTAGTTTTTTTACCACTCATTAAGGTTGTACATTTTAGTTGCTAAATATACTTATCAAAAACGAGGTAAATGGGTTAATGGGAAAACAATAGACGCAGCCAGGAGATTTTTTATAGCCCTTTTGGTATGTTTAATCCCACTTTGTATTAGCCTTTTTACTCTACAGTATTGAGGCCCCAAAACTCCTCCTTGCGACATTGCTTCTACTCAATCCTAAACACAGTATTCAATATTAATATAAGGTAAATCCTTTTAATTTCATTTTAGCATTGGATGGGAATGTTAGAAGTGCCCTCTGATGCAGAAATGTTCGACCTAATGACAATAGTCGCAAAACAAGTCCAAGTTTTGGTTATACATAATTCAAAAATTTATAAAGTGGCTGGCTATATATGATATTTGTTTGCATTTGATAAGCAACTCATGTTACATGTGTACAAATATACAAAAGAGGTGTATTGTCGCTGTAACTAGAAGTTGTAGATTGGGCGTGTCGGATTTTAAATGGGTAAAATGTGTGGGTGTTGGGTTTTGAAATGGGTAGTGCTAAACATTCATGGGTACAATAGGTGAGCCTGTTTTAAAATTGGCTACTGTTAAATGTTTTAAAATGGGCGGGTCAGTTTTTAGAGTGGGTATTATTAATAGGTAAAATGAGCGAGTTGTTGTTAGGATGAGTACTGCTAATGGGTATAATGGTCAGGTCAAGACAAACATTTATGTTTACTCACTCAACAACTACATACAACCCGTGTGCAACGCACGGGTCTGAATGCCCCAACTATTGCAGCAACAACTTATCTGAGGATGGCAAGAAGGCCTCCCGTTCTTCCTTCTAGCACCCTTTCTTACTCAGAATTTTCTTATACATACTCGATTCATTGTATGTCATTTTCTGATTTTGTGTTATTAATTATCCAACAATATCAATTGCTACTATACCATTCGACTTATTGAAAGTGTTTTATATGCTTAGGGTTGTATAACTTCGGTGGAGCGAGTGGAAGCATCATATATATGGGGTTTTTATGCAGATACTGTTTCGAACAGGGACAACATGCAGTATCTGTTTCGGACAGTAGCAACAAGGATGTTTGAATATTGCTGCAACTTGCAGCAGGGGTGTTTGGATATTTCTGCAACTTGCAGCAGGGGTGTTTGGATACTGTTGCAACTTGCAGCATGGGTGTTTGGATACTGCTGCAACTTGTAGCAGGGGTGTTTGGATTTGCTGTGATTTTTTTTAAATGACCCAAGACCTTTGTTACTTCTTTGCATTTTTTGTTACTTAGTGATCCTACTTGAAATGTAACTATCACTTCAATAGATAGTTGATACAATAGCATTCAAGTAAGTAACAGTTTTATGTTACAACACGTGCTAATTTTTGTACCCTGCATATTTATAATTGTATTATTGAATTCAGTGTGTAGTTTCCTGAGATTTGAGTACTCGAACAATGACCTTTCCATTTTTTGAGTTTAATGATGAGATGATGGTTAATTGATGAGATGAAAGAAGTATTGTTTGAGTTTAATGATGGTTATCAATGAGTATTTAAAAGTTTAAATTATTGTATACCTACTTACCTAAACATTACACGTCACGTTTCAATTACATGCACCAGCATGCTTACACCTTCCCAACTCACAGAAACCGTATGCACTCAACAATTAGATACAACCCGTGTGCATCGCACGGGTCTGCATGCCTCGTAATATTAAACCAAAAACTTTTTTGATCCACGCATTCAATGCACTTTATTTTTATATTATATGTGATGTTTTTATATTTACGATGTTTTTAACTTGAATGACATTTTAAATAAATCAACTATGTACAATATATGTTTTTTAAGACATTTTATATGTCAAATCTTTAAATTTTTCGATTAGTTATATAACTTTTATGTTGAATTCATATGAGCGAAAATTCCTCGAATCCTCGTTGGGGACGGTGATGGGATGTAAAACGATCTGCAATGAGAATGAGGGCGGAGAATGATAAACGAGGATGATGATGACACATACGATCTCCGATATTCCTCGCTCTGTTGCTATCCCTAGTTTCAATTTAAACTTGAACTCGTTGCCTCCTGATCAATTGATAATTCACGTACCACTAACTAAAAATCTTTCGGTTATCAAGTTGCTTTGTATATAAGCATAGGTCAAAAGAGATAGTATAGCATTTAATTCGTATTGAAGAATAACATAACTAATCCTTTTACAAATATACTAATTACAATATTTGTAACCACTTTTAGTAAACCTAATTAAAGTTAGTGGTCATTGTTAGATGACGATATGTCATTGAACAATTTTGACAAGCATAAAACATAACACTAATCATTTCAATCATTATTGCATAACTTATATTTAAGTTGCTGAAAAACAAAATACGAGTAATAAACAATGTAACTAACAAGGCACAAAAGTATTACTTCCTCCGTCCCTAAATAAGTGTTCACTATTGACTTTTAAAGTTATTCTTTTGCAACTTTGACCTTAATTATTTCTTTTTATGTTATATAATACTTGATGCAAAATATATGATTAGATTGGATTTTAAATGTATTTTCATTGATATAGTTTTCATTAAGTATTATATAACATAAACAAAATAATTTGAGGTCAAAATTGATGGAAAAAGACTCGAAAAATCAATAGTGGACACTTATTTAGAGACGGATGGAGTATTATAGAATGTAATATAGAAAAATATCAATACAAAACCAATAAATATTTTCAGATACCAAATAATGACAATCAACATTCTCTAAATTTTATTTAGTCACCAAACTTAAAACTTATCATAAGGTACTTCAACCTAAAAAAGAAACTAATTTATTTATTTAAAGAGGAATGCTAGATCCACTCCCAACTCACATAAAAAATTCCACATGTACATGTGGCATGTAATTTGGACCAATCATATTCTATCAAATTTTCTCTTTCTTTTTTTCAATACCTATATTTGTTTGACACATATAGGTGTGAAATTTGTATGTGTAAAATGGGTGTGGATCTAGCACTTCTCTTATTTAAAACCAAACAGAAACAAAATGATTGTCATCATTTCCATTTTTAACACAACAACTGCAAATTAAAAACTAACCATCACCTAATCATATCATTTTCAAAAAAAGAAACAAACCCAATTGTATTTTTCTTAAGGTTTATGTAACAAGTTCTTAGGGTCACTGTCTAAACTGCATTCGTTAAGCATAAACCTTTTTTTAGAGTACAAATTGTATTTAATATACATTAATCAAACACGTAAATTACCAGTCTGATTTTTAATCTAACAAAATCACAGTTTTATAATAACGTTAAACCTTACGCTGAAGATACCCTTTATACAATCCCATTTATTAAAAAACATTAACAATCTCGACTTGACTTTACATAAAATCCACCCAGCCACACCTTTCTTTTCCATCTTTTGTTGTTTTAAAATATAAAAAAAACAGGCCCAATATAAAAGGCTTGACTAGATTTAAACTCATAACCAATTTTTAAATATAATATTCTTATTAAAAAATTACATTGCATCTCCTCCATAAACCGCCCAAACTCCCAGACACACACACACATTCACACAGTTAACGAGAGATTCATCTTTCATACAACTGTTTCACTCTGTGTATTTATATTATATAAGCATCAGATCAAAGTATTCCAAACATAGATTTGTTGGTGATCAAGAGTCAAAGATTCATTTGAAGAAGATTATCAACTCACATTTTGTTTCGTTAATGAGGTAATTTGTTTAATGTCTTGTACATTATATATGTTTTAAGTATTTGATCATTTACCATTTTTGATGTTTTGTCACTTTGTGTTTATTTTTGTTGATCATTGAGTTTGACAATGACTGACTCTTTTTTTTTTTAAGATAAAAGTTTTAGATAAAAATGTTCGGCCTTTTTAGTGGAGTATTTAGGGGTGTTTGGGATTGCTTATTGAAAATAGATTATTCGTTTTGAAAACGAATAATTAAATAATCAGCTGTTACAAAACGTGATTTCAAATTGTAGTGTTTGGATTTGATTATGTTGTATGATAACGCAATAATCGGATAATCAGTTTTTTGAGTGTTTGTTAAATTAGATTATTTAATAGTTTTATTAGTGAAATTACCAAAAAGAACACCAAAATATTCTATACTTGAAAAAAATGGCAGTGGCAATTAATTGCTTGAGGGTAAATTAGTAATTTGATGACAAAACAAAAAACAATGACTCTGACTCTTTTTTTTTTTAAGATAAAAGCTTTAGATAAAAATGTTCGGCCTTTTTAGTGGAGTATTTTGTTGAAAGTTAAATGAAGTTTGACTTGGGTGTGAATAGGGTCGGGTTGACCCGACCCGAACCCAATATAGGGTCGGGTCTACTCGGGTTTGAAAAGCTTATCGGATTAGATTGACCCGAACCCGATAACCCGATATCGTTATAGGGTCGGGTTCGGGTTGAATAATTTATGTTATCGGGTTATCGGGTCAACCCGAAAAATATTATATAGCTTTTTTTCTATAAACATTTATCAACACGCAAGTATTTTTGCATGGGATAATTCATTTATTAAAGTGCATTTACTCACTAATAATTAACTTATGTATAACACACGTTGAGTACTGCATCAAATTTATTTCAGTACTACTTTAAGCTAATGTGCCAACACTAATTCATCCTCAATTCCTCATTCATACAAAAGGTAAGTTATATGTGTAATATTGTCATGTGTTTTTATTGTTTAGACTTTAGACTTTAGGTTACTGCTACAACAATGGTTCATCGTAGTCTAGTTTAGTTGTCTGTTCTCACACATATTATTTCTTAGTTTCATGGTTTTGACATATCAAAAATTTTGGTTGCTACTAAACTTATATGTAGGAATAAAAAAAGAGTCAACTGATCATTTCTAAATGTAGTTTTGTTTGTGAAGGTGGCGGACATTTTGGATTTGCTTGCACAAATTTATAGTTTATAATTCTATAGAGTTGGCTTCTTCTACTAATTACGTAAAGTTAAATTTATCTTTATCGTCTAGTTTGACCCTAACCCGATAATACCCGAAACGGATATAAAAGTTCGGGATCGGGTTGAATAAATTATTTTATCATCAATCCGGGTCAACCCGATAAGACCCGAAAAATATTATATAGCTTTGTTTCTATAAACATTTATCAACACGCAAGTATTTTTGCATGGGATAATTCATTTATTAAAGTGCATTTACTCACTAATAATTAACTTATGTATAACACACGTTGAGACAGACCTACTGCATCAAATTTATTTCAGTACTACTTTAAGCTAATGTGCCAACACTAATTCATCCTCAATTCCTCATTCATACAAAAGGTAAGTTATATGTGTAATATTGTCATGTGTTTTTATTGTTTAGACTTTAGGTTACTGCTACAACAATGGTTCATCGTAGTCTAGTTTAGTTGTCTGTTCTCACACATATTATTTCTTAGTTTCATGGTTTTGACATATCAAAAATTTTGGTTGCTACTGAACTTATATGTAGGAATAAAAAAAGAGTCAACTGATCATTTCTAAATGTAGTTTTGTTTGTGAAGGTAGCGGACATTTTGGATTTGCTTGCACAAATTTATAGTCTGGTTATAATTCTATAGAGTTGCCTTCTTCTAATTACGTAGAGTTAAATTTATCTTATAACCCGACAACCCGAATTACCCGACCCGACTTAACCCGACCCGATAAGCACCCGAACCCGATAACCCGATTTCTTATCAGGTCGGGTTGCGGGTCGCTTTTTAAAAATTCAAAACCCGACTTAACCCGACTTGACTTAACCCGAAAACCCGACCCGATAACACCCCTACTTGCCATTGAGTTTGATACATTTCTAGTGTGTTTGGGATTTGCTTACTATCTGCTTATTTTTAAGTTTTAAGTGTTTGATAAATCATTTATGCTTATTTGTTTTTTTTCGAGAAAAAAAAATGATTAGCAGTTTTTCTTTTCAAACTGCGTAATAAGGCTGATTCCAAAAAACGGACCGGAGCGAATAGGACTCGACCAGACAAAAACCGATTGAGTGTTATAAGTGACCCGCATTTAACTCTTGTTGGGTAAAAATCTTTGAATGAACATAGAAGAGTGCAAAGACGGTCACAGGAATACCGATTATAATGCTCAGATAATAGCTAAAAAGTCCCAACTTTTATCAGGTAGCCTAGTAAGGATCCCTCTGCATTTACTTGTTTCAAAAAAATATTTAATTGATAATGACAATTATTTATTTATTTAATTTTGTTTTACAGCATAAGTAAATCCAAACACAACTGTTTTCTAAAGAGTGGTGATTTGCACACTCTTGAAATTGATTGGCACACTCAAATTATGTATGGTTTGACATTTATATCCCTACACCACTTGGTAGAGTGTGTTAATATAAGGGTAGTAATAGTACAATACACAATCCATTTGATTGTGTTCAAATCAATTTAAAAAGTGTGCAAATCACCTCCATTTTCTAAAACGCGCATCTTTAAACTGATTAGAGCGGTGGTGCATTGGTGCCCTATAACTTTTATAGGTACCGCCAAGTTAGTGTGTTTGGGATTTGCTTACTATCTGCTTATTTTTAAGTTTTAAGTGTTTGATAAATCATTTATGCTTATTTGTTTTTTTTTCGAGAAAAAATAAATGATTAGCAGTTTTTCTTTTCAAACTGCGTAATAAGGCTGATTCCAAAAAACGGACCGGAGCGAATAGGACTCGACTAGACAAAAACCGATTGAGTGTTATAAGTGACCCGCATTTAACTCTTGTTGGGTAAAAATCTTTGAATGAACATAGAAGAGTGCAAAGACGGTCACAGGAATACCGATTATAATGCTCAGATAACTAAAAAGTCCCGACTTTTATCAGGTAGCCTAGTAAGGATCCCTCTGCATTTACTTGTTTCAAAAAAATATTTAATTGATATTGACAATTATTTATTTATTTAATTTTGTTTTACAGCATAAGTAAATCCAAACACAACTGTTTTCTAAAGAGTGGTGATTTGCACACTCTTGAAATTGATTGGCACACTCAAGTTATGTATGTTTTGACATTTATATCCCTACACCACTTGGTAGAGTGTGTTAATATTAAAGGTATAATAGTCATGACACACATCTTTTTGAGTGTGTCAATCAATTTCAGGAGTGTGCAAATCACCTCTATTTTCTAAAACGCGCATCTTTAAACTGCTTAGAGCGGTGGTGCATTGGTGCCCTATAACTTTTATAGGTACCGCCAAGTATCATATAACACCATCATAATATAAACACTCCCCCTACAAAATTTCTATAACACACAAAAAAAATACTCACTCACTAAAAAAACAAAAGAAGATAAAGAATGTAAACCGAATAGCGATGGCCCCTATAACGCCAACTAGCGGTAGCCATTATAGGTGCAAAATGTGTATGATGAGGGTTGTATAACGAGTGCACCGTGCTCTCTTATAAGCAGAAATGATTAAAAAAAAACAATCCAAACACCCTCTTAAAATTAAAAAGATAAAAGGAGGAATAGTTACTAATAACTGTTGGTGAAACACAGTACTTGAATGAATTGCTTTTTGTCTCTATTTTTTTGCTTTAAACAATTCAATTTATTTGGTTCTTATTATCCCAACTGTACCTTTAAAATACTATACATGTACGGTATTTTATTAGGTTGATTAAGATAGTTTAATCTTTCTGTTAATATAAGGTTTTGCTTGTTTTTTTTAAGCATCAGTATTTGTCTTAATTGATGTACCTGTCATGTTAACTCAATGCAAAAAAAATGGAGTATTAGGCAAGAGCTTGGTTTTATTTGAATCATAGGCCCAACTTTTTCTTGTAGAATATTGTTTGATATAATTATTTGTCAACTTATGTGTCATGTGTCATATGAACATATGATTAGGTGCAGTAATTATATATGTAGATATATAGATTAGAATTCAAATTATAATTTGTGACTTATTGCTATATTAAGAAAAACATAACATACGAGTCTATCGACGTGTTGTTCTAATTTTGTTATAAAGGACAAACTTAACAACATTAGAAGAAAGGATAGATTTATAATATCATACACCTATAACATAAGAAGATTGTGTGAAGTAATCACACCCAAAAAGCAATAACAATGACAACACAAAAGTAAACATGCAGAGAAAAACATAGTATACATGGTTCAACCAAGAGTGTAAGCGACTTAGTCTACGACCGCACTACAACTCTATCTTATTGGTTTTCCTTGTTAGCATTTACGATTACATAGTATCTATGGTTAGGCCATATAACGTCAATCAGTCTTCACAACTCAACATATGAAGATGTTCCAAGAAAACATAGATTAGTACTAGAACCAAAAATCAAACAAGATGACCCACCATTAGTGGAATACTCCAAAAGCCATGAAAGCAAAAGTGTTGATCGTATATGCCTTGGCAAATCAAGAAAAAGGGAGATTTGGAGATGAAGTAGATAGAAAGGACAGGGGTAAGCACATGTCATAGGCTAGTAAAGCTTAAATAAGATGGAACACATGAAGTGATGAGTTTGCAACACGACATACTACTGCAGGAAATAGTTTCACTAATTTGGATTGTGTCTGATATGTCATTTGTCTTACCCCCTTCCTCTCTCAATTTCACCCATACACAAGTTCATTCATTATCAAATTCAAATTTAAGTGAATAACTAGTAGTGGGAGTTTCAAATGTTACTATGGTGACAAACATAACTGTCCATTAACAGATTACTAGATTGGGTATCATGTGGTAATTTACATGCTTTTAGGTAAAAACTTCAACATCGGAATCGAAATTTAACATCAGTAAATCAAGAAGACTGAGTAAAGTTCATGTTCAAAATCATGATTTAGGTCTTTTTTCCGGAAGAGTTTAGACCTAAGAATGTGTTCCACTAGTTGTATTGTTGCTTAACAACTCACACATATAGCAAATACCGACTTAAGTCTTTACCGAACTAATCACAAATAAAGGACTGATAAATTAGGCTATCCACAATAGTGACCTACAATTCTATAGTCATCTCAATTTTCTCTCTCCGGCGACCTAAATGCGACCTTTTAAGCACAATACAAAAATACATTTTAATTAATTTAACACACACACAACACAAGCACATGAATCGGTCGAGTTCCCAACCTACATCTCCAAAACATGGCTCGGCGACCCACTAAGACTTTTAACCCACAATGGCGGCGACCCACATAGACCCACAACGACCCACATGGTCGACCGACCATTGTGGTAGCCTTAAACATTTAACTTCCTATATTGTTATAGATTGTAGGTATTCTTTTTTGGCTTACTGCTTGATTATTGTAAACCATTTGCTTGTTTCTTTACTTGGTTACTACTTGATATTCCATTTTGCAATGTGTTTTAGTATATACTAGTAAAGTAATGGTTTTGTCATGTCAATATGTCAATTACTTGTCTATAATTAAGCCATTTAATTCTAAAAAATATCTAAGACCTTTTTAATTAACAAAACAATTAGTAGAACATGTCACATTCGTATAATTAGATTTAGACATAAAAGTTATGAAAAATACTACTGTACTATAAATTTTATTTTCTCTAAAATCTAAACCATGTTCCATATAAACATGTGTGTGCATGTATGCGGCATGAAACCGTATAGTATTAATCTTCTAAAGTTGCACAACATTTCACCACTCGTGAGTTGTGCCATAAAATTTTGTGCCATGCTTTTACTCAAAAAGGGAATCTTAACAATAACTAATTATAATTTCTTTGTAAAAAAGAATTTATTTAGATACAAATTACTTTCTTTTTTTCTTTTTATTCAGAAGAAAATTAAAATATTTACACTCTGATCATTTGACTCTAAAGTTTAAATTATGTCACTGGCAAACTAATTTGATAAAAAGATTTTATACAGTTTGAATATGTGTAGCGAGAAGTTTAAAACACGTAAATTATTTATTCAAAATATCGAAAAACAAGGTTACCTAGAAATAAACTTATTTTTTGACAGTATGCTGCTTAAAAATGGTAGGTGATTAGCAAGGCGCACTTATCATCGGTGCCATCATGTCATTTCCCTTGAGAAAAAAAATGATCGGTGATAAAAATATTTTCTTGTTCTAAAATAAGAATTTTGAAAAGATGACAAAAAGAGCTTGACACTGACAGTCTACGTGGTCATGATTCTTAACTTTAACATCCAGATTATTTTATTTCATGAAATTCACAAACCTCTTTGGAAACCCAACAACAAATTGCATGGAGAAAATGCCTTAAATTTGTAGTTGTTTTTGTATACATGAAAAAGAGTCAAAAAACATGTTGGTAGTCCTCTTCTGCATAAAACTCTCACTGATTATCTTTCATTTCAAGAGAAATTGTTCCTAACTTCCTATAACATACTTTAGTTTGTATCGAGTTGATTTCTATGCATTGAAAAGTTAACCGCGTCAATAAATTAACAATAATGTGACTTCTCTTTGTACTTTGTAGGTTTGATTAGCAGCTCAAACGTTAAGAATCTCGATGGGCAGGGAAGAAAACTGCCCATGTGAACGTCCATCACGTAGTACAACCAATAACACAATCACCAGAAGAAAACAAGGGTACCCGGTGGATGACGAAGATGGATCAGGAGATCAAGAAGTTGGTTGTTCAGGCAAATCATGTAGATCATGCACAGGGAGAGTGATCGCTGATTGTGTAGCAGTTTGTTGCTGCCCATGTGCTGTCGTCAACATATTTACCCTCACTTTCCTTAAACTTCCATGGATGATGGGTAGGAAGTGTTTGGGCTTGGGTAATAAGAAGAAAAGAAAGCTAAAAAACGACGAGAAAACAATGGATCGAAATGGCATATCAAGAAGAGACGGGGGGCAAGAAACAAAATCGGAAAGTTTACAAGGCTTAGAAGAAGAACAAGAGGAAAAAGAGGAGCATAGTGCAAGATTTGAAGCAGATAAAGTATGGTTAGAATTGTATAAAGTTGATCATTTAGGTTTTGGGAGAGTTTCCTTCACTGGAATTCAATCTCTCGAGTAATGACATAGGTATGCATTCTTAACTTGTACATTACAAGTAAAGTGCTCGTTTACGGGTTGTCTTAGCGTTAGCATTGTGTTACAATAACCTGTACATCATGCGTTAAAAGCTGTATATGGGTAATTCTTGGGATGGAGGTTAATATTGGGCTAAGGTGTTACGGAGTATTTGAGTGATGAAAATGGTGAATGATGAATTTGGTAAAGGAGAATGTTTCAGTGTCCCACATATTGATTCGCGAAAATTTTCGCAGTGACCCGTTGGAAATCGAGTTATCCTGAAATGATCCTGACAATTTTTATTTTTTTTCAAAATGACCTTTTAAATCGCGCGTGGGGGGACGCGATTTACTTTTGGACACGTGTGAACTCTTACGCAGTTTGTGAGAAAATTAAAAAAAATGTAAATCGCGCATAGGGTAGAGCGATTCACAATTAATTTTTTTTTTTGTAAGTCTGTTGAAAAAAATTTGTATATAGTTTTAGGGTTTATGGTATATGATGTTGTGTTTATTGAAAATCTTGATCTTGAACATTTTTGCGTACGTATTTGGATACTCATATGTTTTATTTAAAATTGTTTATTTGCTAATTTGTGTAGTCTTTGATGAGCTCTACTTAGTGAATTAAAATTTATTAAAATTAGTTTTAATATGCATAAGATATGATGGTGCAAAGTGTGTCAGTTGGTCATTTTTTTAAAAATAAAATTTCGAAATAATTGTAAACCTATATTTTTGCAATTATAAAAGTTGGAATTGAAAGCATAAAAGTTAACGGTAGTCATTAAAAAGCATTACAACATGAGAATCACCAGATCTCTAGTAGAGTACATGGGCAATCTTATTTAGACGATATGAAAACATAAAAACAACAACACACAACGACATACATGGTTAGCAAACTGGTGTTAGGCAATAATGCTTTTACATGTTTCTGTAGTTCGTCATCAACTGTCGTTTTTCTTCCATGCTCCTTAGCAACTCATCCCTGACGCCTTTCAATTTTACACACTTTTTCATGTCGGCCCCTGTCATGCATCCTAGTGCGTACTTACCGTAATCGATAAGTGGGTGATCGTGCAATACCATTAGATTGTTAATTTCTACCCTACGATCTGTAAACCTATCAGCAAAGCGATGCATCAAGGCTAACATTTGTTCCTCCAAAATAGCTTCTTCATCAAGTGCTTCTTGTAGTTTCATAAGGACAGTTAACCTAACGTTTTCTGGGTTACTAGCCATGGTAGAAAATGAAAAGATAAAATTAATAAGTTGTGTGAATGATAAAAATGTTTGTGAGTAAGAGTGCTTAAAATATGTGTCTATTTATAGAAAATTACTTGTCAGATACTTTAGTAAATCGCGTGTAATTTGAAGTGATAGACAGCATTGTCATTGAGTTGTCTTATATGTTACAGTTAAAAAATTTGTGTTGTCAAATCATGTCATAAATCACATGAAATGTGCAGTGATAGACAACATGTTGATTGAGTACTTTTTTTGATGCATTATGAATAAAAAGTAATTGATTCACATAATATATTGAAAAAACTTATACATAGCAATTAAACCACATACAATCTATTTGATTGGCAACCTTATTTAACACAACTGGAAACAAAACAACAGCAAACAATTGGAAACAAAACAACAGCAAACAACAGGAACACACATGGTTGGCCTTGTGGTCCTTAGCCAAACATATTTTATATTCTATATTGCCATGTAATTGTTAACGAAGTTTTGCTTTGCAGAAATGCTCCTCAACAATTATTTCTTGTTCGTAGAATGATGTTTGTGGTACGGATATCCGCTTCATGTGTCATTAGTAGAGCATGTAATCCGTAGGTATTAAGGCTTGTTGTGGGCATACATTGCAACATTGTTATTTATACCAAACGGATACGCATTTCCTCTGTTATAATGTGTTAAGTTGCCAACAACTGATTGTAGTGTTTCCTAGCTTGATTTCTCCCTTTGTAGTTTTTAAAACAATTGCTTGACGTGCCTTCATTTGCTTCCATAAACCATATGGTGTGTTAGTGGAGAGAAGAAGTGTGTGTATGAGAGACAAGATTCTATTTATGATGATTAGCTTGTTGATATAGGGGGAAATAGTATGGGAGTCTGTGTCAGAGAGTTGAAATAGTCAAAATACACTATGCAAATATGTACATTTAATACGAGATAATTCGACATTTTCATTTATAAGTCTTATCAAAGTCATTCACTTGTTTTATTAAGAAAGGGATGAACAAACTGTTGTAATTGAAATGATATTGTTAACATTATTGGTTAATTGAATATTAGTACATATGAATTCTTTTAATTGTTGACAGTTTTGAACTGTTTTTATTTTTTCATTTCTTGCATTTTGATGTAGATAGCTAAGTGATTCTTGTCGTTGTCTTTTTTGTTCTTCTAAAATGATACCTCTAAATGATTCTTCCTTTGAGCTATTGTTTTGAATCAACATGGAGCTTAGATCTATCTTCGGACATGATACCTTGGTTTCCTCGTATTCAAAGTGTTCTTGTTCCGCCATTTCGGACATTTGTCAAAAGTGTAATCATTTTGTGTTTCCTGCTTATAATGCTTCATTTTCAACTTGAGTAGTCAAGTTATGTAAACACGTTCATCATTTCTGCCAAGCTAATATTTGGATATAACAAAATCGACACCGATGTGGTCAATGTAGATTTCCAATTTGTATTGCGTTGAAGATATATCAAACATGACATGTGTATCATAGTTGTTTCAAAGTTTAACGGTTAATGAAAATCCATTGTGTGGTATCTTATAATCAAGAGCATGAATGTTTGTACCCAAAATATTAAATAAATATTGTTTTAGATCTGCTAGTTGTTTTTTTTCAAAATATTTGGAAATGTTGATGTTTGAATGTGGTTCAATCGTGATGTACATCATGTATTTGTGTCATCGAGCACCAACTGACCACTATTATGAACCACAAAATTGAAAAAGGTTTGCGTGTAGGGTGTATGAGGTTTTATTTTTTTAATAAAACCTAGTTCAACAAGTAATTCATAGTAATTGAATTTTTATTCTTTCTTTTTCTGCATTGATAGATAGTGTGAGTGATTCTTTAGTTTTATTGTAGTTTCTCATAAAATGATACATGGCTAATGATTCTGCCAAAGAACCATTGTTTGGAATCAACACCGTGCTTAAATCTATGGGAGTATGAGAAACAAAAATATGAAGCTTCCTAACAACTTTTGCAATGTCATACATAACGTTAGTTTCATAATCATTCTTAATTTGTTTCATACCTGATAACGCGTAGTTTGGTGGCAACATGTAATAAAGAGTAGTGAATTGTATTGGTATTTTCCATTTTAGATAGCTAACCATATCTTTAAAATCCATTTGAAGAACGTGAATATTGAGTAAAGAACCATGTTGGTAGGTTAAGGGGTTAAGTTTAAATTCTCCATTGTGGTTTACATTGAACTCGAAAGTAGTATTTGATGAAGTCGATATATTTGGAATGTAAGAAGTGTTAATTGAAATCAATGTGTTGAAAATATGTAGTTCAATACTTGTCTATATCTAATAATTGCAAATTATAAAGTTGATAAGTCATATCGTTTTTTGAATATATCATTTTTTTATTGTTACACACTAGAACAAGGACATCACATGCTACAAACAATTATAAAAAATTGTTTCTTAGTAACTAGTCAAATAACTTTTTTAAACAAGAGGGTTTTCCTTGATTCTCGTTTTTGTTTGTCTCATCACTATGCTACTCTGCAACGACGAGTGGGGATAGCTCCACCCGAGAAACGTACACATGTAGTCGGTTATGATGAGTATACATGAGTATCATGTCCCGCTCTTGTATAACATCAGCCAATGGTACAAGACCTGAATCAAGACTACAATTAGGTTTCTTTATATAAAGAAACGTTGGGAGTTTTTATCGTAACCCAAACAGTTTGTTAATATTAATTTAACTTGATTTTTTTAGAAGGTGTCGAACTCTACCGGATCTATGGTAGCAATCATCTCATCAACAAATTCTCTTTTAGGCGGACTCGTGAACCTTCCATAATGGTGTAGTAGGACCTTAAATGTCATTGTTTGAAAATTAAATTGAATGAATCTAATAGTTTAATGTTGTTGTTGAAGTTGAACCACAAAATATGTGGTTTATATAGCGTTTACTGTTTTTCAATAATGTGCATAAATCGCGTTAAATACTAAGTGATGAATCCAGTGTCAGAGACTTATCAAGTCAATGTATATATTCTAGTGATTGAGTTGTCAAATAAGGTCATTATTTGTATGAAGCCATATGCTAATCGCGTACAATACTACCGTGATCAACCTTAGTGGCAAGGACTTGTCAATGTCAATGTTTCAGAATATGTGATTTCCCTTTGTTAATTTGGGCCATTGATTTGTATTATTATGGCATAATTGTCTACAATAATAATTCATCAACAATAGTCTGTGGACATGTCAGTGATTGGTTTGTCATAAACATGTTTGTAATTACTATTGGAGTTGTTTAAACTGTATAGATAATTATTGTCCTTTCTTAATTTATGTGTGTTGTTTACAATTATTTCTAGATACAAGGTTTAATTAGTAATGTCGTGTTTACTTTAGTAAACATATAATAGTTAAATTGAAATTCATATATTACATCATTTAAAATCATACATTATATTTAAAAGAACAACAGAAAGCATAAAAATCTTACATTTTTTAGAAAACCCAAACGGTTAAAAAACAACTATTTGAACCATTGGTGTTTAGATCATCTAGATGTTGCGCATCATATTGCTGAGAATTGTATTGTTCATACATTAGAAATGATTCTGTGTGATGTCCATTGTATGCTTGAGATGTGTTTGTGAAATGTTGGTCGTAAGGTTGCGATGGGTATGGTGTTTCACAGTAGGTGTGATGGGTATGTGGTGCACGTATTGTTGTGATGTGTAATGGTTATAATTATGGAAAGTGTTGTCATACTGTTGATGTGGGTTGTAGAATGATGGTTGGTTGTTTCGTGGAATTTCTTGATCATTTTGTATACGTATGTTTACAGGTGGTTGAACGACAACAGGGTTTGATGCCATTGATCACGTTTGTGCCCCGGTTGTTTGCATAGGCTACAATGTATAACTCTTGGCTCCTCTCCTTGAGATTGTATACGGTTTGTATTTTTAGGACGATCGGGTTATGGGTTGTCCATGCGAGGAGTTGGAATTGAAAGCATAAAAGTTAAAGGTAGTCATTAAAAAGTATTACAACATGAGAATCACCATATCTCTAGTGGAGTACATGGCCAACCTTATTTAGACGATATGAAAACATAAAAACAACAACACACAACGACATACATGGTTAGCAAACTGGTGTTAAGCAATAATGCTTTTACATGTTTCTGTAGTTCGTCATCAACTGTCGTTTTTCTTCCATGCTCCTTAGCAACTCATCCCTGACGCTTTTCAAGTATACACATTTTTTCATGTCCGCCCCAGTCATGCATCCTAGGGCGTACTTGCCATAGTCGACAAGTGGGTGATCGTGCAAAACCATCAGATTGTTAATTTCTACCCTACGATTTGTAAACCTATTAGCAAAGCAATGCATCAAGGCTAACATTTGTTCCTCCAAAATAGCTTCTTCATCAAGTGTTTCTTGTAGTTTCATAAGGACAGTTAACCTAACGTTTTCTGGGTTACTAGCCATGGTAGAAAATGAAAAGATAAAATTAATAACTTATGTGAATGATAAAAATGTTTGTGAGTAAGAGTGCTCATATATGTGTCTATTTATAAGCAATAATTTTAAGATAAAGCGGACAAGTTGTCGGATGTTTTTTGTAAATCGCGTGTAATTTGAGGTGATAGACAGCATTATCATTGAGTTGTCTTATCTATTGCAGTAAAAAACATTTGTGTTGTCAAATCATGTCATAAATCACGTGAAATGTGCAGTGATAAATAACATGTTGATTGAGGATTTTTTTTTTAATGCATTAAGAATAACCGTTTCACATAATCTATTGAAAAAGCATATACATAGCAATTAACCACATACAATCTAGTTGATTGGCAACCTTATTTAATACAATTGGGAACAAAACAACAGCAAACAACAGGAACACACATCGTTGGCCTTGTGGTCTTTAGCAACATAATTTTATAATCAATATTGCCATGTAATTGTTAACGATGTTTTGCTTTGCAGAAATTCTCCTCAACAATTGTTGTCTTGTTCGTAGATTGATGTTTGTGGTATGGATATCCGTTTCATGTGTCATTAGTAAAGCATGTAACCCGTAGGTATTAAGGCTTGTTGTAGGCATACTTTGCAACATTTGTACCGAACTGATACGCATTTCCTCTGTATAACGTGTTAAGTTGCACAACAACTGATCTGCTAGTGTTTCCTCAGCTTGAATCGTCTGTTTTGATACGTGTTATTGTCCCTTCGTTTTTTCGTTCTAGGTTATAACAATAATACGGGAGCATTTCAAATGCTTCATACGGTTAACCCCTTACCTGTTGTATACTGTAATGCTTCCCTTTCATTGCATGTTGGTAAGAAATATGTATTTTATATTCTGACAAAATATCTTGTTGGATATCTTTCCCTCTTGACCAATCTTGTAATTTTGGAGTGAGAAGGTGACCAATGACTTTTTTGTTTGCATTTCGATGGTTAGGATATGTTTGAGTCTTGGGACATGTGTGAACATCATTAAGATGTGTAATGTAATACCGCTATGTATTATCCCACAGTCTAGCCCGGAGCTTCCAATCACATTGATTAAAATAATAGCATTTTAAGTGACATCTTTCCGGGGCTGATCTATCTGTTAAAAATTGGAAACCTTCATTTAAAGCTTTCAACCTAACAGCCAAGATCAAAGCTTCTTTGTTGTCAAAAATGTTACCCTTTTCAACTTCAGATTGTTGAGTATACTGCTTTGAAATATTAGGTTTTGCCTTGTAAACTGGTGTCTCTGGAATGTCAGGCTCAAATGACATGAACTTTTGCCATTTATGGAATTTCTTTTGGGGGTTTTCATTTACCACATCATCTGTGTTATATTCGTTTGATCTGAAGGCAAATGAGGATTCAGGATTTGAAAAATGTGGCTCATTTTGCAATTGTAGGGAGTCGTTGATATGAAAATCATTTTGTCCTAAATCAAAAGATATACCATTGTTTAAAAAAGACGTATTGTTATAACTATTATTCAAATGAGACGATGTTATTTCTGGATTAGATGGGCCTTCGTTTTCTAAAGTTGTCGATTCAAAAAAATTAAAGAACATATTTTTTTGATCGTTTTTCCGTTCAGAAACAAACAACTGTGCAAATTCATCTTTGGAGTTACCCCAACAAAAAATTGTACCTCAGCATCGTCTGTGATATCAACAGCAAAGTCAAATGACGAGAGCTTAAACGAGAAGTTTATTTCAGTATTTGCTTCTAAATTGAATTTTTGCATCACCATTTCATGTAACATTGAGTATGTCAAATCTTCTAACAGTATGGAACCTCGTCTGGTTTCATTAAAATGAATTAAGCATTTGAAGTTTTTTATATTTGACGCTATTTTTTTAAGGTTTACTTTAGGATGTTATTAATACATATTGGGCTTAAGAATTATATATATAAAAAAAAGGTAGATCGCTTGAAGGTAAGAGTGATCTAGTCAATGTCATAGAGTTGTCTTATCAATGTTTATAAATTAAAGTTAAAAAATGTAGATCGCGTGAAGGTAAGAGTGATCCAGTCAATGTCATAGAGTTGTCTTATCAATGTTTATAAATTAAAGTTAAAAAATGTAGATCGCGTGAAGGTAAGAGTGATCCAGTCAATGTCATAGATTTGTCTTATCAATGTTTATAAATTAAAGTTAAAAAATATAGATCGCGTGAAGGTAATAGTGATCTAGTCAGTGTTAGAGAGTTGTCCTATGACATCTTTTATGTTCCGGTATATGTTAACACTCCGTTTTCTTGGTTTGGTCAGGATATGCACTACCCTTCTATAGTTGAACATGATATACCGTATACTTTTTCAAGATGCATTCATAACAGTAACACAAAAACAAACATTCGTTTAGTTTAAATATTTAAACCTACCAACTTGTAGTAACACAAGCGACTTACAAACAGCAATCTTTAAACAGATTAGAAAACGATAATCAACACGAGACTTACAAACCGACTCCTATAAGCATACAATTACATTCCAAATGACAAACGACTCCAAATCAAGTTTATCCTATGTTTTAAATGTAAAACTTTATGAAATAGTGCGGCTGAATTAACTGTGTGTTGTTCTGAATGCATATACATATCCACCGTTGCCGCGAGTACCGTTATCTTATCAAGCAAGTGCTTGCAGTTTGAGCACTCTGCATTTCTTGAAGTTCCTAGAGAATAGCTTGGAGGTGTTGAAGCTTCTGGAGAATAGCGTGGAGGTGTTGAAGATCCTGGAGAATAAATTGGAGTCGATGAAGATCCTGGAGAATAAATTGGAGTCGTTGAAGCTCCAGGAGAACCAACCAGTAGACGGACTCATTCTTCCTTCAACAAAAAAATTTACATCCGAAAGTGTTTTCGCGAGGCTGTTAAAGAGTAAAGATAATAAGTTTTAACAACTAACCACATTATTTATATATTACACAAAAAAAAGCATGTGATTGTTCACCTTTGATCGTGGACATGCATAGTATAGTTTACCACGGGTTTCATGTTTATACGATTCTCGCAGAACTACATCTCCGGCTCTACAACGACACATAAAATTTCTTCATATGGTACCATCTTCACCATAATAACAGTGTGATATGTTTGTGGTTGTGATGGTAAGAATGTGTGTGATCTGTGGGTGATTGTGCGGATAATATATGCTTTTAAGGTAAAAAATTAGTTTTTTGAAGATCGTGCAAAGTTAAGAGTGATCCAGTCAATGTCATAAAGTTGTCCTATCAATTCTTTTAAATAAAAGTTAAAATTTGTAGATCACGCAAAGTTAAGAGTGATCTAGTCAATGTCAGAGAGTTGTCCTATCAATGTTTTTAAATATCATATGTAATGTTGTATTTATACCCATTAAAATTAATCTTAGATCCATAACCAGTAAAATTTCTAAACAATTTCTGAGAATATATCATTTGATCTTCAATTGGCTATCATGAATAGACTTCCAGTGAAATCTTTACTCCAATTTCATACAGTTTCAAAGTTGTGGAAGTATTCCATAGACTGTTCTGACTTTGTTTGTGAATACGGTTTTTCCACGAATAATAATTGTTGTTTATATTTAACATCAACAAAATTTTGAATGTTTGGGGGGGTGTATATATGCTCGGTAGATGATAATTTAGCACTCTCACCTGTCGTTTCCAATTTAAAATTTTTCAATCTTACACCATTTGCTACATCTGAAGGTGTATGGTGTTTTTCATATGGGGAAAACTCAATGCTTTTTAATTGGAACCATCACTAAAAATCAGTCCGTATTTTAGTCCTAAATTATTTGTTAACTGACTCACCCAAAATGTTATTTGGTTTTGGTGTCCATCCTGTCACGCTAGACCCAACACTTTTAAAGATAAATTATCCCTATTATGGTCAAGGTCCATGGTATGTGTCAGTGTTTAAATTAAGTTCTAGAACTTGGTATAAACTTGAGAGTTACTGTTTGCCACGTGAATCTATAAGAATTAAACGGTCAGGTCAAGCTGTTGTTGGTGGAAAAATATTCTGGGTTGGTTCAGAGAAGTTTTATAGTGATGATGGTATTTCATACAAAATTTACATGTTAGTTTCATTTGATTTGATTACTCACCAATTTCAGGTAATAGACATGCCTGAAGAGATGCTAGT
This sequence comes from Tanacetum coccineum, assembly GCA_026074375.1. Lineage (NCBI taxonomy): Eukaryota > Viridiplantae > Streptophyta > Magnoliopsida > Asterales > Asteraceae > Tanacetum > Tanacetum coccineum. The sequence goes on along the minus strand of BQNB010049073.1, from coordinate 13,840 downwards.
CGGGCAATGTTTACCTCCTTACTATATTTCCCAGCTTGGAGACTGTATTATAATATCTGGCAGTTTTAAGTTTGTTGACTTTAGTATTATATATGCATGGGAGCTACAAGTTGATGATGGTGAAGTTTCATGGTACAGAAAACTATTCACCCTTCCATACCCAATTGAGCATGATCTCAAATTAATTGGATTTACTAAAGATAAGCAACCAATAGTTGAAGCTTCATTCGTCCAACAATTGCATCAGTCGCTACAAGTGTTCAATCCAACCTTTCAAATTTTTCAAAACCTTGTTGTCGAATCTAACCATGGATCATTCTTCATTGGCCCCTACAAAGAATCACTAATTCTTCTTAATGTTTAATAACTAGCGTAGGTTGTTTTATCTATTTAATTTTTATGTTAGCATGCATTGTCTAAGTGTTTTGTTTGTAATGTATTTTTAAATTATGTATTTTATTTTTAGTAGATTGGTAATGTAATTTTAAATTCGGTCATGTCATTTTATTTTTTGTAGATTGGTCATTTTATATTCGAATATTTTAATAATATTGTTGTTATGTGTAGTTTTTTATGTTATTTTTTTAACCTAGAAAACACCCGCCAAAAACTTATTCTCCCTATATAAGCATCTATAAATTTAAGATAAAGCGGACTACTTGTCAGATACTTTACTAAATCGCGTGTAATTTGAAGTGATAGACAGCATTGTCATTGAGTTGTCTTATCTGTTACAGAAAAAAACATTTGTGTTGTCCAACTCTCTTAATTTTTTCAAAATTTTCCCTTATAAATAGCCCTCACCATTTCCTCAATTTGTCACACAACTTCTTATTCCAACTCTCTCAAATGGATTCCAATTTCAATAACGAAAATGAACCATGGGAATTCAGTCTAGATATAGATGATTCCGATCTTCAGTTAACACCCGTTGTGCGTTCCTATAGTAGCACACATGTTGAACCATCTCCCTTAACCCCAAATCCAGTTACGATAATACCCGGTCCTGCGGGTATTGTTCAGCTCTCTAGTAGCACACGTGTTGAACCATCTTCCTCAACCTCAAACCCAGTTAGGATAATACCCGGTCCTGCGGGTCTTGTTCAGCGAGCCAAGCTGCTTAAAGAAAATGTATTTATTCTTGATCCGGATGGGGCTTTAATGTCGACACAAGAATATATGCAGAAAGTTGTTGAGGATGTGGGTGAGGATGCTGATTTTAACAGTGGGGCGTGGGTTAGCGCCACTAACTATGTGAATGCATTTGGTGGCACTGTAACTGGATGTTTGGGAGACATCGACAACTTTCTTAAAAAGGGAAAACTTGAACAAGTTGTTGCAATAGTCAAGTCTTGTTATCCGAATGCTCTTGGAGATTTAAATGTGACCCTGAAAGATCTATCAGGTACAGTACCTGGAACAATACACTACAAAGTCCTTGATGTGGGTAGTTATGAGCTATGAAACTCTCTTTTGGATTTCAGAAGATCACATTGACAATGATCAAATCCCGGTATATTTGTGCATGGATGTTAGAAGTCGAAGCTGCTGTTAGTAACCTCCTGGTAGAGAGCTATGGGATGTCATGTAGTGGCCCTCCCGAAATAGATAGATATCAGGAGGATTAATATATAGCTTTAGCAGGGCGTGGGGCGCGACGTAGAGGCGCGGACAGAGATGAGTAGTACTGAGGTAGAGTTTAGATAGACTTGAGGTCGTGTCTCAGTTCAGAATAGGTAGCGTATATGAGGACGAGCGAATCTCGAGGGAGATATATTATGAGCGGAGTGCTCGGTGGAGTTCGGCGGAGAGGGATACACATACGTAGAGATATTTCCTCAGACACACAGCGTTGTGGCAGGGACTAGAGCGTTATGGAGAGCACACAAGGTGTGGGATGTGGTCATGCGAGGGGACCATAATCGATGACGGGATGGCGCGCGCGATAACAAAGCAATCACAGGCAATTTCAAACAAATTGCGTTTATCTAACTATATCCTTTGAGTGCGCGAGAGCGGTAAATGGCTCTGGGGATCTAATGCGAGGCTGCGATCCTCTTGATCGCTTCTAACTGTTTGCTAATCTATAATTTCTCATTACAAATCTTCTGTCATTTTTAATATTCATTTTTCAGTCAATGTAACTTTAACCGTGTCATGTTATAGTCTAAATATATAGACATTGAATGATTTTGACTATACTGATCGTTGTCTCTATTCATGATGAGTGTTCCTAATTTATTGTCTTTTTGTTTAATAATTTTGATTTTTATAAAACAATAAACTCCCGCCAATAACTATTCACAAAAAATACCCGCAAAAAACATATCGTTACTATAAAAGCATGTATTATCCCCAATAACAACAACAAATCAAACACACACACCCTTACCACAAGAACCACTAATACATCACACAATTATGGTGATGATGGTGCCACATGAAGCTTTTGCGTGTCCTTGTGGAGCCGGAGATGTAGTTCTACGAGAATCGTATCGAGCTAAAACCCGTGGTAAACTATACTATGCATGTCCAAAATCCAAGGTGAAAAATCATTTTTTCTGTATTATAGAAATTATATGCTTAGTTGTTAATAATTGAATTTTTTACTCTTGAACAGCCGCGGCTAAATTACTACGGATGTGAATTTTTTTTATGGAAAGAAGAACGAGTCCGTCAACTAATCAGTTCTCCAGGAGCTTCATCTACTCCAAGTTTTTCTCCAGGAACTTCATCAACTCCAATTTTTTCTCCAACACCCTCCACGCCTCCTAATTATTATGGGGGATCTTCAAGCAACACAGAGTGCTCAAACTGTAAGCCTGCTTGTAAGGATAAAGGTACTCTCAGGATAAGCAACTGGAAAATGTATATCAATCCGAAACAACACAAATGACAATGACCAAAAAAAACAGAAGAGGTGGTTGAACATAGGTTAGATAAAAGACAGAATAGCATTGTAATTTATAGGCTGAAAATCCACTGATCCCTTCCTTCCATTGTAGAATGGAACCGGCCAGTGTTCCTGAAGGGAACCGGCCTACAGTAACCAAATCCGGATTTTGGGATAAAAAATCTTATAAAATCTTATGCAATCTTCAAAGATTATGGCTAGATTTGGAAAGATATGATGTGACAATACATAAAGGTCAACTATATGTATGATGTCATGCATGATGTAAAATCCATTTTGTATTTTATTTTTACTTAAGTAAACTTGTGTATGTAAAATAAAAAGTTTAGTTGAGGCTTGCCAAAATAGAGTTTACTTGTTTAAATAAAGTACTTGTAGATGCAAAATGTGAAATGAGGTTTGATCATAATGCAACATAACAAACATGTACGAACCTGTGTTGTAACATACGAAGACTCGAGACGTCGAGATGTGATGATGTATGTTGAGACAATATATGATAACGAGTAACTTGTACATTTAATGTTATATATTACAAGTTATATATATTTTGTCATTATCAAAACAAAAGAGAATGTGTAGATTAAATATCGTAATATTTGCACTAACAATCTCCCCCTTTTTGATGATGACAAAATATGTAAACGTAATATATAGTAAATGTAAAAGTCACTTGTATCCCCGTAATACCTTTTACATTACCTTCTCCGTTTACACTCTTCTCCCCCTTTTGTCGAAACAAAAAGGGTGTGTCCCTGGAGTTTAACTTCAATTCTCCCAGAAAAGGCGAGCTTGCATCATCCCTAGTGAAGTTAAAATGTCTACTCAAACGCCTTATATTGGTGCATCCCCTAGGTAATTGTCCTTGGTTTATTGCGGGTCAATGGATCATATTTGAAAGCTAAGCCTACAAAAATGTTAGTTCCGTGCAACATGTAAGAATATATAACTATATGATGAAGAAAATGACATCTTCCTTTTGGTCGAAACGCAAAGGATTGTTGAAGATTAAGAATGATGATGAATGCGTGCAAGCTCCCCCTTGACGAGTGCTCCCCCTAGATCGAGGCGTCAAGATATGATGAAAAATAATATGTACTCCTTAAATGCTCGACGGAAGCTCCCCCTTGCTCGAGGGTGTCAAGTATGATCCTACAAAACAAAAATTAGTGCAATAACAGGTTTTGTCCTTAGACAAATATGTCATATACAACAACATGTATAGACGACTCAATATGATTTCTTGACGAATGCTCCCCCTTGCTCGAGGGCTTCAAAATGAACCTACAAAAAGGAAAATGAATGATGCAAACTTCATCCTTGGATGAGTAAGCCATATACCACGCGGTGTATATGCTTGAACCTACAAAAGAAAATTTAGTGTAATTTCGTCTTTCGAGGAAGTCATATAAAACAAGATGTATATATGATGCAATATGATTCTCTAAAACTAGAATGCAATATGATTTTCCAAAAGAAACTCTTAGAAAAGTAAAATAGAAGTAAAATAATGTCAAAGAGTATAATCCTACTACTTGCATCATCGAGGTTGGTTTTAGTGGCGAGGTTGTTAGAGATTGTAAGGACATGTTTGAGAATGAGACGCATTTCATTACGAAATTCATTTGGCTTATGACAACATAGGGAAGTGAGCTTATGGGATATGTGGATGACTCGGAGATGCCTATGTATTGTGGAAGGTGATTTAACCATCATGGGTTGTATTGGTTGTGAGTTACTAGTAGGTTGTGGTTGTGGTGGTGGCGGAAGGATTCATGATGATTCTTCTTGTAGGAGAGACTCGGTGTAAGACTCAATTTTGATAGAAGTAAAAGGGTTTAACTCTAAACCTTACCTTGTTGGGTTGATGAAGCAATGGAGGTGCTAGACATGGCAATTTTGTGAGAGTGGCGAAAGATGGTGATGACAATGCAAGCAACTAACAATGTATGTTTATTAGTAAAGTGGTGATGATGAATATGCATGAATGTAATGAAAGAGATATGGATTAAGGTATGATATATGTGCGAATGAGCACAAATTATCTTGATAAGGAAATCGATCTTAATCGACCTACACAAATCCAAAAGAGTTAGTAGAGGATAGAAGCAAGAATATCATTTCACAACATGATAGTTCAAACATTTATACCAACAAGTACGAACGAAAACTTGTTCAAGTATTATCACACGAATGACTTAACAAGTAGACACATAGATATACATGTATATGAACAAAACATGTTTTCAAATAGACACATAAATAAGAAAAACTAAAAGGATGAGGTCATATGATGCAACTAGCTTAAACAATGCATGGTACGCGTTCAAAAAACTTTTGATATGAGAAATAAGAATATTCATACAAGAGCGTGTTCCAAGTAGTTCAACCAAACACAAGCATAAGGAAAAAGATCATTTACATTAGAAAATTAATTGCACTAACAATGATGCGAAGGATATGCGAAAAAGGAAACAAATAGGCACGAGCTCTCTTATTGCATTTGAGTTCGTTTATTTATGAAAGATAAGTATCAAATTTGTTATATTGTTCCATCGCTTGTTTGTCGATTTTGGCTCTTAATTAAAATAATGTGGCTTCAAAAAGAAGATCCTAGACTTCTACAAGTATATCAAAAATACATAACATAAGAGCAAAAGTAGCAAATAAATTATGTGGCAATGTCATATAAGGGACAATATGCAAAGATCATGCAAACCATGTTTAAGCATGTATAAACTAGGACATTATACGAATAGATTTAGGATAGCCAACAAGGAACAAGAACTATCAAACATAGATATATCCATATCAAAATCATCATGTATCAAAATGACAAATTATGAGATCATATGAGACATCATATAAGAGACAAAATATGTAAGAATCATGTAAGTCATGTTTAAGCCTCAACATTTAGTATTACAAATAAGAGCATGAAAGCATTTTAAGAACGAAACAAAACCTTTCTTAAGGATTACACATTTTTTTAATTAGTCGAATAGTTATCAATCACTAAGATAATGACAAAGCAAATAATCAAACAAGAACACATAATCAACACATATATATTCAAAGCGAGATGAAATGATAGACTAACAAAGGAAAGATCATATCTACAGCTAGTATGGAAAATGAAGCATTAGTGGTGTTTGGGAGATGGGGAACAAGATGGTGAACTACTGGTTAGGAGGATTGACAAGATGAAATGACAATGTCACAATGTGTAGATAAATTTAACGAAGTATTTTTGAAATGCCCCATTTTTCTTTAAAAAATATTTAGAATTTTGGCGAAAACGCCATGATAAAAAAATTGTCTTTTGTTATTATACTAAAAGTTGATAATAGTATTTTACAAATCCACTAAGACCATCTTTACATGAAGCTAGGCTCAATTATATTTAAAGTGACGGGTGGCACAACTCCTAATTTCATATGATTGATTTTATGCAAAATTCCTAAAATGACCCATTTTATACAAAACTTGTTGTTTTAATCTTATACACGGCTAAAATGACCGAAACTTGACTTCCATATCTTGAAATAACATGAAAACCGTGTAGGCACTAACTTCCTAAACTCAGGCTGTTCGGCAAGTGGTATGTAATTACTACAGTTTGATATTTAGAGTATGTAATTTGGAATAATTACTTTTGAATGGGTTATCATACTATCGTTCGGGCTATCATAATTTAGAGGTCATGTAGTGAACGTATGAGGAGCCAGGACACTTTAAATCGTAAATCCACAACTCGTCGATACGACACCCCGGAGAGGCCTCATATGATTATGAAATTCCCTATTAATATAGTACTTGGTATTTATAAGTTATATGTGAAGGAGTAATTAACGAGAACTTCCAGAATTTATTCTTAAAATACATGCTTAAATATCAAAGACACACTTGGTCTAAATGAACCGCGGAATAGTTCTTTATGGGTTTTGCCAAACACTAGTTTTGACCCGTTTTAACCAAAACAATAACTTATTACTTTGACCCGCTTTTGAAAAGTATTTTAAAGACTACAACAAGACATCATTACACTTTATATTTACTTGAGTATTTCGGATGAAACATTCAAGTTGTCAATCCCACTTTGATGAGCATAATTTTTATCATAATTTTTTTATCAAAACATTTTACTAGCATAATTAGTCTTATTTTTAATGTTTGATTAAGAAATTGAGATGATGCAAGAAATTGACATAGCAAAAACAAACGAAGGGATATATGCCTATATGGGGTGCACGAGACCTAGCTTAAGCCTTATTGTGCAAAAACATTAAGACGACAAACAAACACATAAATATCATGGCATCCTAGACAACAAGATCACATATAGGATGGAAAAAGTATACGATACTAAATAAGATGCAACAAGTAATCATATATCATATAACTCATTATAATCATATCATGACTAATATGAGTTGACAAAACATTTACGAAAATACATTTTTGACACATATAGGAGTTAACCCAAACACTCCTTTAGAAACTGTATTATTTCTTTTAAGAATCTAAATTGTCATACAAGCAAAGAAACATACAAGACATGTTGGACATTTATGTTTCATAATTAAGCAAGCTCAAATGCAATGAGAGATAAGCATACAATCATCATATAGGCGCAATGCAAACTAGAACGACTAATCATATAACATATCATACGAAAAATCCTTGCGATGAGTATGACGATGTATACCATGCTTGATTAATGGCCAAATTATTTTATTTTCAAAGAAAGATGTATCAAAGTTCAAAGGATACCAACCAAAATTGCCCGACTCAAATGTTTGAGTTTCTATGTAAATATGAAACTTGAAATTTTAGACACTTTGTGGTATTTTGCAAATTCGACTTACTTAAACTTATAATAAGTACCTCTAACCTACTTTATTAGAAACTAGACTCAATTATCTTCGAAGCGATAGGTGGCACTACTTGTACGGATTTACAATTAAGTTTTTATGACCTTTTGAAGTTCATCAAAAATCTGAAAAAGTTTCTGTAGAACCGGCTCGCCAGAACAGAACCGGATTTAATAACAAATAGAACCACCTTTAATAATGAACAGAACCGCCGGTCTGATCGATTTTTACAAAAACGCATATTTCGACCCGACTAAAAGGTTTAACACTTGGTAGGCTTTAAGGTAAACTTATATAATAAATTTTAGACATTATTCAAGCTTGTATAACAACGATATTCACGAATCAAGACTTCTAAGTATAAAGCAATGACATACTTTTCATATTAAGTCCCGCTTTTTGAAAAAAATTGATACATGGATCGTACTCGGTTTTGAAAACCATTTGTTTTGAAAACTAGAGCCACATGGCTCTGATACCAATTGTGGAAAACGTAGAGGGGGGTGAATACGTTTCCGATCAAAATCTAAAAACGTTTGTATCAAATCCCCGATCAATCGCGACGTAATATGAAAAGTACCAAATATGATTTATGACTATATGAAAGCATAGAATAACCAAGTAGTCACAACATAATTATAAACATCAAATCACAACACAATCACAAGCATAAAATAAATAGAGAGCGATAAATAAAATAGAGAGCAAACCGAACACGATGATTTATAGTGGTTCGGTCACGGAGCTCCTCTCCGTCCTACTCCACTCCCCGAGTACCCAACTCGAGAGTTACTTCACTAAATCAACAAGCTTCCTTCTTGGCGGAGAAAACCTTACACAACGTTGCTTACACTTTATTAGGTACTAAGCTAAATACCGAGTCCTAACACAGGTAGAACCAACCCATCGTCGCTTACACTTTATCCGGTACAAATCTAAATACCGGGTTCTTACACAAAGGGTAGAACCAACCCAAAACCGTGTTATGTTTTATGGCCCAACATAACAAACCTTGTATTTTATATAAACCATCTAGTCTAAATCAAATGACACAAAGAGATTATACAAATGTGTATGTAATGATGATCCAAGACAAATGTGTCTAATGGATTTGAATGCCTAATCCAAATGAACTTCCAATGTTAGGAAGCCTTCAAAAAGATGATGATGATGAGATCTCCAATCTTGTAGATCTACATATGGGTATGCTTGGTGGTGGATGGAAATGGAACGATCTTCAATGCTTGCTTTGGTGGATCATCATAAAAGTATGCTTACAACAAAATGAATGTTAGAGCATTATGATCATATGCAAAAATGAAAATGATTAATGAAGGTGTTCCTACATATCTAAATGGCTGGAAACTAGAAAGTATGTGTGAAAAGAATGATAAAATAGTTAGATTTGGCTTGCTATTTATAGGTAAAATTCTGGCACTGTAGCCAAGTTCCGCTGGTTCCATTGTAGAATGGAAGCGGCCAGTGTTTCTGAAGGGAATCGGCCTACAGTAACCAAATCAGGATTTTGGGATAAAAAATCTTATAAGATCTTATGCAATCTTTATAGATTATGGCTAGATTTGGAAAGATATGATGTGACAATACATAAAGGTCAACTATATGTATGATGTCATGCATGATGTAAAATCCATTTTGTATTTTATTTTTACTTAAGTAAACTTGTGTATGTAAAATAAAAAGTTTAGTTGAGGCTTGCCAAAGTAGAGTTTATTTGTTTAAATAAAGTACTTGTAGATGCAAAATGTGAAATGAGGTTTGATCATAATGCAACATAACAAATATGTACGAACCTGTGTTGTAACATACGAAGACTTGAGACGTCGAGATATGATGATGTATGTTAAGACAATATATGGTAACGAGTAACTTGTACATTTAATGTTATATATTACAAGTTACATATATTTTGTCATTATCAAAACAAAAGAGAACGTGTAGATTAAATATCGTAATATTTGCACTAACAATCTCCCTCTTTTTGATGATGACAAAATATGTAAACGTAATATATAGTAAATGTAAAAATCACTTGTATCCCCGTAATACCTTTTACATTTCCTTCTCCGTTTACACTCTTTTCCCCCTTTTATCGAAACAAAAAGGGTGTGCCCCTGGAGTTTAACTTCCATTCTCCCAGAAAAGGCGAGCTTGCATCATCCCTAGTGAAGTTAAAATGTATACTCAAACGCCTTATATTGGTTCATCCCCTAGGTAATTGTCCTTGGTTTATTGCGGGTCAATGGATCATATTTGAAAGCTAAGCCTACAAAAATGTTAGTTCCATGCAACATGTAAGAATATACAACTATATGATGAAGAAAATGACATCTTCCTTTTGGTCGAAACGCAAAGGATTGTTGAAGATTAAGAATAATGATGAATGTGTACAAGCTCCCCCTAGATCGAGTGCGTCAAGATACGATGAAAAATAATATGTACTCCTTAAATGCTCGACGGAAGCTCCCTCTTACTCGAGGGTGTCAAGTATGATCCTACAAAACAAAAATTAGTGCAATAACAGGTTTTGTCCTTAG
>BQNB010049072.1:0-42225 GCA_026074375.1 Tanacetum coccineum | reverse complement strand
AAACTATAAATGAAAAGAAAACAATTTTCTTTAAGAAAAAACATAAGTATGATTTATCTGACTTATAAAATGTTATAACCGTGTAAACCCGTAAATGAAAAATTTGTAAAGATATGTAGATTGTATTAATTGAAAAAGGATACTAACAATCGAAATGTTATGAACAATGATTGCGATAAAACGTGAGGTTTCATCTAAAATTGGTATCTTCTTATCCAGAAGTTTGCATATTTGATTATAGCAAACACCCATCCAAGCCTCTTAGTTAGGACTAAATAATATAGATCTAATTCATACCCGACCAAATTAAATCTCAATAAAACAAGGATAAGGGAGTTATTGAAATAGGTACATGTCAAAAATTAAAAGATCACAATGTTCTTAAGGTTTTTTAGGTAAGGAAATAGGATGAAAGGTAAGGGAGCAATGTGAAAGAACATGTAAAATTACTAAACAACCACTATTTGTTTTGTTACACAAAAATGACATAAAGTTAAACATTTTAACTTTCCTATCCCTTAGTTTCTCCCTGACTAAAAAGATTTTCCACCGATTTTATAAATTGATAAAACAGAAATAAAGTCATAAATGTAAGTATTAATGATTATATTACTATAAGTGTATTATATATGTTTATTAAATATAAAATTTGTGTTTCATGCAATAAATATAAGTTTATTGATAAGAAAATATAATAACATTATATATTTTATAAATAAATTATAATATATAAAATTTGAGTTACATGCAATAAATGTAATATTAATATAATTAATATAAAATATAAGATTCGAGTTTCATGCAATAAATGTAAGTATTAATGTTTATTGTTAGGTCGGTAAATATTGAATCACACTTAATGCAGTTTAAGAATATAGAGATAGTAAGAGAGGAAGGCAAGACTTCCACTAATTTTTAATTGTATAAAAGAAGAAAAAGAAGAAGAAGAAATGAGGGAGGGAGAGAATATAATTGTCAACATGGGCGGAGGGGATGGGGTAGCTAGCGGGTGCTAGGCCCCTCCCAACTAGCCCAATAATAAGAGTATAAGATGGCCCAATTAGGGATGGCAATAAAACCCGTACCCGATGGGGGCCCGATAACCGAACCCGTTTTGATCGGGGAATCCCCGAGTTGACCGGGGATGGGGACGGGGATCGGGAATCCCCGATATTAAAAACGGGGATGGGGGCGGGGATGGTAATACCTCTTGATACCCGTGCCCATACCCGAACCCATACCCAAAAAGTATTAAGTTTACATATCAATTATATTAGAGGCCTAATAACATTTTATTTGATATTTCACCAAACTTTTCATCTTCCCTGGAAATTAGGGAGTCATCCAATCAGCCGATCATATATAGCTAAAAATAAAAAACACTAGCCTCTTAAACCACAACTGCTAATCATAATCTTCATACATGCATCAAGAAGACAATTGTTAATGCTATATCACTTCATATGATTTTTCAACAAGATTACAAGACAACAACCACTCACAAGGTAAACAACTTATAATCAATCTTTTTTTAAGTTATCATCATTATTTAAAATAATATGTGTTGCATATTGTTAAGAGATATATACTATTTTATTAACTAATAGAATTAATGTTGTAAACTTTTGATGTTTTATGTACTATAATACCAGGCATGCATGAACTTGTTACTTGTGATAATCTATGCACTATTAGTTTCATTTGAGATCATTGTTGTTTAGAAGGTATATGTATGTTTTGTGTCATTGTTATGGTGTTTAATTTGTGTCATTGTTATGGTTTTTAATTTGTGTCTTTCTTCATGTGTTTCTTATGATCGGTAACACAATAAGATGATTTTTTGTTTATTATAGGAATGGATTTCGAAGAGAATACGATCCACGTAGCCTCAACACAAAACAATCCTTCAAACATACAGGAAGATAATTAGGTACGTGATAATGTTGAAGAAGTACTTGAACCTCCGGCTAAAAAAAAATAAGAGACTAAGAAGTCTGGTTTGGAACCATTTTGAGAAGATAACAATGGATGGAAAACAAAAGGCAGAATGTCATGCTTGCAAAAGTTTACTTAGTGGCGAATCAAATCATGGTACCACCCATTTGCATGATCATTTGAAATCATGCAAAAAAAGGAAACAACCGGATATTCGAGAAAGACTTTTGGTAGGCAACTCGAAATAAAATTTAAATACTTATGTATACAATGAGAAGGATGGAAGGATGTTACTTGCTAAAATGGTTATTTTGCATGAGTACCCTCTTTCAATTGTCGATCATGTTGGCTTTAGGAATTTTACAAAAGCCATTCAACCTCTTTTCAATTGTCCTTGTCGCAACACACTAAAAAACGACATACTTAAGTTGTATAACCAACAAAAAGATCAAGTTATTAAAGGTATTGAGACTAATAAGAGTCGGGTAGACATTACTGCTGATATGTGGACTTCGAGTAACCAAAAGAAAGGTTTTATGGCTATTACTGGTCATTACATTGACAATGATTGGATTTTAAGAAGTAAAATCTTAAGGTAACACTTGTATTATTTTATATTGTCTCACACTTTATTTATTTTGTTACATGTCATTTCATGATGTTTTTTACCAGGTTCCTATATGTACCTTGCCCTCATACAAGTGAAGTTCTTACAAATGTGTTGATGGAGGCTCTTATGGAATGGAATGTTGACACAAAACTATCCACCATCACTCTCGATAATTGCTCCACCAATGATAAGTTAATCGATATGGTGAAAGATAAGTTATAGTCTTTTCATTTAATAAAGGACGGAGCTCACATTCATATGCATTGTTGTGCACATATTCTAAATTTGATTGTGAAAGTTGGGTTAAATGTCATTAAGGCTCCAACACAAAATATACGTGAACGCATATCTAACTGGACATCAACCCCTAAAAGAGTTGAGAAGTTTGAGGAGACGTGCAGGCAACTAAAAATAACGTACTCTAAGACATTAGGTTTAGATTGCCAAACTAGATGGAATGCCACTTACTTGATGCTTAAAACCGCACTAATGTATAAAGCTGTTTTTACACATTTGAAGCAACGGGACTCCCACTATAAAACTTTGTCTAGTCCACTAGAATGGGAAAATGCGCGGGTCATTTGCAAGAAGTTGGAGGTGTTTCATAATGTTACTGCGATATTTTCTAGAACTAGGTACCCAACAACTAATTTGTACTTTCCAAAAGTCTGTGACATTAGGTTGAAGTTAAATGAGTGGCTTGTTTCCCATACTCAGCTTGTTAGCAATATGGCATCTAAAATGATTGAAAAATTTGATAAGTATTAGGGTGCAATTCATGAGTTGATGGCTGTTGCTAGTGTTTTCGACCCAAGAAGCAAGATGGAAATGATCGAGTTTTATTTTCCCCAAATATATCCTGATGATAGTGCTAGTCGAATTAAAAAAGTCCGCAAGATATGTGAAGCGTTGATCCTTGAGTATCAAGAAAAGACTTTAGATAGGGAATATGAGTTTGGAAATAACACGGGGTCAAGTTCAGCAAACTCGATGGAGGTTGATGAAAATATGTCGGCGTAGGAAAAACATATTATGTGTAAAAGTAGTGTTCCGCAATCGTGTATAGTAATGGAATTTGACCGTTATTTGGAAGAAGGACTTGAACCTCGATCTCCAGACTTTGATATTCTATTATGGTGGAAGTTAAGAGGAGCTAAATATCCTGTGATGCAAGCAATTGCTAGAGATATATTGGTTATCCCTGTCTCTTCTGTTGCCTCAGAATCTGCGTTTAGCACTAGCGGGAGATTGATCAGTCCACATCGAAGTCGTCTTCATCCAAATACTATAGAAGCTTTAATGTGTGCACAAAGTTGGCTGTGGGAAACCGTTAACAAGGGTAACATAGCTATCTTTATTTAAGCACAAGTATTATGTTAAGTTGTTATATATTTGTTATGTTTTAAAAATAATTTATAAAAAATGATTCTACAGATGAAGGTAAACCGTTTACATCTGATAATAATGCAACTATCTTTGATGATTACGACACAGACGGTGAAGGTGATGGCGAAGGAAAAGGTACTATATTTATTTCTGCAAGTTTTGTACATTGAAATGTCTTCTGCATAATATTTGGTATATATGATCAGGTTAGAACAAAAGTCTGCACAATTGTATAGTAATATGACCAGGTTAGAACAATATTTGAAATAGTAATATGATCAAGTACTCAAGTTTAATAAGATCAGGAAATCATGATTATATAAAGTGTTTGGACTGATATATAGGAGTGTTTGGATAGCTAATATATTGGAGTGTTTGAAAAAATAGTCTGCAGTAAATCACTTATTTAATAACTGATGGTTTACTTTTTTCTTTTATGTGTTCTGCACCTAGGCCTGATATTTGTAAACTTTAGTTTTTGCTACTTTATGAATTTCCTAATCATACTCAAGACCTGCTATATAATAACTAGGTTTCTATGGCTGCAAGCTTTTACCTCTTAGGCCCGATATATATATGAATGACTATCATACTCGTTCAAAGCCTGCTATATTTTTTAATGACTATCAATCATTGATCTTTTATTAATAATAATATTTGTGATGATTGATGAATATTGATGGTTAGAGTTAAAGTAAAAGTCTAAAATCTTTACTAAACAAGTAAATGTTAGTTATGCTCTTTTTTTAGAACAGATGTACATAAATTAGAAGTCTAAAACCTTACTTAGCATATAACTATAAATATTTATATGAAGAACAGTGACTCGATAGATATTAGATAGTGTTTTTAGTATAATAGTTCCTAACATTTATGTGATCTTGTTTATGCAGGGGCTTGATTTAGTTGTTCTCGTAAAAGGTTTTGGTGAATGGTTATGATTCATGAAGCAACATGGATGTATCAAGTTTCAACGATTAAACCAAATTCGTAACCTATTGAAAACTTTAAAGATTTGCTTTTGTTATGGGTTGATTTGAATTCTCTTTGTAGTTTCCACAATTTGACTTGTAGACTTGTACTCGTGCTTCAACTGGTCTTGAATTCTTGATGCATGTATGAAGTATGGCAAACTATTTATGAAGTTATGCATCTTTAATTTCCTAATTTCTATATTCTATTTTAATGTTTATTATACTTGGTTGGATATTACGGTAGTTAAGCGCAACAAAATATGAAGTTGGATAATTACAAAAGACTTAATTATACGTGAAAAAAAAATCCCCGATTCCCCGATGGGGATCCCCATCCCCGATGGGGACGGGGATGAGATTGCAATTTTAATCCCCGTAGGGTATGAGGCCGGGGATGGGGATGGATATTGAGATTGGGGATGGGGATGGGAAACATGATCCCCGAAATTCCCCGACCCATTGCCATCCCTAGTTGGGTCTAGCATTTCTCCTTTAATATTATAAATGGGTCTAGTTGGGTCTCCCTTAATATTTATAGATAGGTCTAGTTGGGTCTAGCATTTCTCACTTAATATTATAGATGAGTTTAGTTGAGTCTCTCAACGGGTCTAAACGGGTCTCCCTTAATTTTATATATGGGTTCTCAAGGGGATTATACAGGTCTAACGGATCAAAGATTTTTTTATACGTTTTCATTCGTCTTCATTCGTTTTTATCCCTTTTATATGTTTTTTTTTACGTTTTCATCTGTTTTTTTATGTTTTTATACGTTTTTTACGTTTTCGACCGATTTCGACCGATTTGGACCGTTTTTGATCGTTTTCGACCGATTTCTACCGTTTTCGACCGATTTGGACCGTTTTGGACCGTTTTTGACCGATTTCGACCTTTTTTGACCGATTTAGACCGTTTTCGACCGAGCGTTTTTTAGCATTTTCGACCGATTTCGACTGTTTTCAACCGATTTCGTCCGTTTTCGAACCATTTTGAATGGTTTTAACCTTATTTGTCCGCTTTTAAACGCTATTATACGTTTGTTGTCCGTTTTCTTACATTTTCTTACGTTTTGACCGTTTTTGTCCAGTTTCTTACGATTTCGTATATTCTCGCCCGTTTTCCTCCGTTTTCTTACCTATTTGTACGTTTTGCTACGCTTTTCTAAGTTTTCGTTCGTTTTTGTACGCTTACATACGTTTTTGAATGTTTTCAAATGTTTTATCCGTTTTTATACGTTTTAGTACTTTTTATAAAAATGTATAAAAGCGATGAAGACATATAAAAACGTACAAAATTTTCAAAATCGAACAAAACGTATGAAATCGAAGAAAAACGGAGGAAAACGGAGAAGGACGTATGTAAACGAACAAAATCGTACAAAAATGGACAAAACGGTCGAAAACGCACGAAAACGGTCAAAACGGACTAAAACGGTCAAAACGGACGAAAACATATAATAACGTTTAAAAACGGACAAAGACGTTAAAAAACGCTTGAAAACGTAAGAAAACGAAAAAAACGGTCGAAAGCGCACGAAAACGGTCAAAAACAAACGAAAAAGGTTCGAATATGGACGAAAAGGTTCAAAAACGGTCGAAATCTGATGAAAAGGTCCAAAACGCTCAAAAACAGTCAAAATCATAAGAAATCAGTCTAAATCGGTCAAAAACGGACGCAAACGGTCGAAAACGCACGAAAACAGTCGAAAACGAACAAAAACGTAAAAAACGTACAAGAACGTATAAAATGGACGGTGAATCACTTTGGTTACTCCATTGAGCATCGTTGGCTTCTAAAAAAAACTTTTTTTAACGTTACCAAAACCCATCTAGACCTAGACCCACCCATCTATACCCGCCCCATCTAGACCCAAACCCATCTAGACCCATGTTTCTAGAAGACTATCTAGACCCAAACTCATCTAGACTCAAACCATCTAGACCCATGACCCAACCCAACCCAACCGAACCGAACCGAACCCAACCCAACCATCTATTTTGCCACCTCTAGTTTCTTGGATAATATATATAACAAAAAAGCTTTTAACTCGAATTATCATGTCAATATTTTAGCGGTACGTATATTGACACGTTTTTTTTTTATTATCATAATTATACTATTGTAATTATCTACATATCTATATCTATGGTACATTATAAAGCATTTTAGACACTTTCATATTTAAAAAGTTCTTTTTCCTTTCTTTTTATATGAAAATATCATTATTTAACAACAAACATATCCATCTCATTTTATGTAACAAACTTTTGTAACAACTTTTTTTATGTGCAATCTTGACCATCCATCTCATTTTAAGGAAACACATCTTAAACTGACATGTGTATGTTACTTCTTAATTAAAAAATCACATTTATTTTAAAATTGAAATATCATTTTATCTATTTTTTTATAATTTAATTTCACCATATTTTCTAAAATTTTGTGCTATTTAATTCAACACTCATTTTGATATATTTTTATTAATTTTTAGTTTTTATTTTATTTTTAATGTCTTCAAAACTGCTGCTTTGCGCGAATAACACGCTAGTAATCTAATAAACCTCTAAGAGACATCCCGGTGGGGCCATTCACCTGGGTCACTGGGTGAAAAGATCTGAATGGGAGGGGGGATTTTCATTGGATGGGTGTATATTAAGCAGGGTGTTTTTTTTGATAAAGGGTTTTCCGGAATAATTATTACTCCAAAAAATATATTAAGCAGGGTGATCACTATGAGTTATAGTTTCTGAAGACTATTTGTAAAGATACACAACAAAATGAAAACTAGAATTCGTGTCAAAACAAAAACTGATCCATCTATAACCAAGAGGAATTCATTTGTGAACCTGGTTCTTTCCTGTTAACTTTAAAGACCAAAGAAAGGCGCGTATTCCATTATTGTTCGAGAAGATATGTTATTGGGAAAAGAATCTGGTAAGATGCATAGCTACATTGTCTATAAAATGTGAAGAAATAAACCAGTAAGTCTTACAAGCATCAACTCAATCATTCCAACAACTGAACAATTATAATATAGAACGACACAAAAAATGGCAACCACACCACAACGCTGCACTACATGTGGAAGAACTATGATCAAGGTACCTAGGTCACAATACGAGATGTGTCCTGTGTGCCAGACCGTAAGCCTCTTCAACAGTAAGATCAAGGGTCGCCTTGCAGCCCGGCTCGCACAATATGCCAATAGATTAGCAAGTCAAGATGATCTTCAAAGACAACCACCTCAGACGTTAGCACCACCACAACAGATTGTTGCCCCTCCTGCTCAGGGGCATGGAAAGAAGAGGGCAGTTCTATGTGGTGTGACGTACAACAACCACAAAAAGAAACTTGAAGCCAGTATTTATAATGTTAAGTGCATGCAACAATTACTAGTTAACAAACTAGGCTTTCCATATGCTTCTATCCGCATCCTTACGGGTACTAAATTATTTCTCTTCCCTTAAATAGATGTACTTTAAATTAGGCTGTCGTCTCTATGATCAGTGCTTGTAGCAAGATGTCTGACCTTATCGGCTTGTAAATTTTGTGATCGATGTGGTCTTTGGTCCTTTTCAGCATCTGGCTATTGATAAAATCCTTTAGCTATTATTAAATGAGAATCTCGATCATCTTGATTTATGATTATAATCAATGATCACTGATCAGCGTAAATTTTTTGCAGAAGAAGAATCAGACCGCTCAAGGATACCAACAAAGCGTAACATAGAAGAGGCATTGCGCTGGCTAGTCCATGGTTGCCAATCTGGGGACTCATTAATGTTCTATTATTCAGGACATGGAACTCGAGTTCGTGATCAAAATGGAGATGAGATTGATGGGTATGACGAAGCACTGTGCCCTGTTGACTATAAAGAGGCTGGAATGATAGTCGATGATGATATCAATGCCACCATTGTAGCACCACTGACTTATGGAGTAACACTTCACAGTGTCATCGACACTTGCTTCAGTGGAACTGTCCTAGATCTACCATTTCATTGCAAGATTAACGAGTAAGTAAGAATTATGTTATACTTAGTTTGCCCAACAAATTGGAACACTTTCTACTTTGGATACTTCTGATTACAGTTTTCTTTTCTCCTAATTAATGATTATTTGAACTTGTATTTTCAATGAGGTACACAGTTTATTTTTATTTTGTTCTTATTGAAATACAGTGTAGATAGATCAAAACTGTTAAAACCTTTTTGTTATACAGTGTGCTAACTAAGTTAATGTTGTATTTACATTTAGGAAGAAGGGAGTGTATCTACAATTTCAGATCCAATTTTCATTCTTTTTAGTAGATTTTGCTAACCATAGCCCTTAAGGCTATGGATAAGGTTAACATGATTATGCTAACAATAATAAATTCACAGTTACTATAATAATACATACTTTGATGCCATTTACAAAATGAGATATATCAAAAATTTTCACTTTCTATGCAGGGAAGGTTTATATCTATGGGAAGAACACCAACTTACAAATAAGGGGACTAGTGGTGGAAAAGCACTGTGTATTAGTGCATGCGCAGACGACCAAAACTCAGCAGATACGTCAGTAAGTATTCACATCATGTCTCCATCATAAAAAAAGTGTGTGTGCGTATATATCATATATGTAGAATAAAGGCGAGGGAATGACAGAGATGGATCCATAGGGTGTTTAATGCATACCCTAAAACATTTTACACTGTAAATAATAGTATTAGTAGTCGATGTGCATGTCCAAAAGAGTATATTTACAACCAGTGTGGACAATTGTTCTATGCAGCATGGATAAGGCTGGTTATGATTGTCCCAGTGGCTAAGCTGACTTCATCTCGAAAATCTAAGGCCAGTTCAAATTCCAATTAATGTTCTTTAGAAAAGAAGAGAAGAGAAAAAACATGAATTGATAAACAAAAAAAGTAAATGTTTCAATTTTCCCGGTAATGTTTAATTTTGTGTGCATAGACTTACCCGAGTTTTGACATTCGGCCGACTCTTTGAACCCAAAATTCCCGTGCTTGTTAGTGTATAGTTTCTTGAACTAGTGTGGGCTGAGACTGGAGTACTACTTTTTAGAACGATTACCATTTTGTAATACGAGACCAATTTACAATAAAATTTACTAGAATTGTTTAACATTGTACATCACCCTTCTGCAGGCTTTTACTGGAAATACTATTGGTGCATTGACGTATAGCTTCATCCAAGCTATGGAAACAGAAACTAAGCTGACATATGGAAGGTTACTTAGCTCCATGCGCAAAAAGGTATATCAAGCTCAACAAGTTGTTGGAAGAATTGCTGCATTTGCATCTCCTAAGTCGCAGGTAATTCCTCGCTTCTCAATCAAATCCTAAAGTTATACTCATATATAGTATATATCCATAAAAAAATTTAGAGGTGGCAATTTATGCCCAAAATTATAAAAATGGGCTTCGATAGCTAACTTGTAAAAGATTTGAGCGCTACATAGCCTCCTGTTTTTAAATGGGCATATACGGCACTTTTAAAAGTTAAGTAGCATTAACGCGCACATGTTTTCTCTCAATTACTGGATAACATGACAATTGTATCTTTTTAAAAAAAACTTATAAATATAATATATTTATTTAAATATAAATGAGGTGTCAGGCCGGAATTGTTTTGTTGTTTCGAGTCTTTTCTAAAGCGATTCGTATAACATAAGCCCGTTTGGATCCGTGCCCGTTTAAGCTCGTGCCCGAGCCCATTTGGAACCGTGCCCCGAGCCCGCCCAACCCGCCCGTTTGCCACCTCTAAAATGAAGCTCCAGGACTTGCAAGGATACCATCCAGCCTAAATGTAAAGTTACAGTTTTATTATTGCGTAGAATCTTAAAAAATGACGACATTGTTTTATAAAATCTAATATAATATCCACATTTATATTTACCAACCGTAGTAATTGCAAAATTTAGACTAAATATATTTGATTCTCTTGGGTATGAGACACTTTTTTTTGGAACGGCAATTTGTGGCTACATGGCCCCTAGCCCAGAAGGCGTAGCGAGCCCACACAACCAGGTTGGGTCCAGCCCAGAAGGCAATGACACCCTTCCCTTTACACACGCGGAAGGAAACCCCTATCGCCCTTGACAAGACTCGAACATGAGACCTTGCCTAGGAGGGTAAAACCTCCATACCATTGGACCAAATGCCCGTTGGTGTTGGGTATGAGACACTGTCTAGGTATCTTTTGACATATAATGCATCGAAGCAAATGTTCTAGTGTTATACATAAAAAACATACAACATTTTATTATTCATGATATAGTGTCTACTTTTTCTGTATTGTGATTATTTATTTTTTCTAATGTGTATATACTCTATTACACAACTTTACATTTTATAATTACACCTACAACTAAGTTATCAAATATTTTTTTGAAAACAACTGCTAATGCTTACTGATACTGCTAACTGCTACTGCTAACAACTATTGTTTACATTCCTGAAAGGGATTCACTCCACTACAGATGTGCATGCATGTTTTTTTTCTTCATATGGCAAAGACAATTTATTGAAAAAACTATAACAAAGAAAAAAGAAATTAGGATGCACCTTTACCAAACTAAGACAACAAGAACCCCTAAAATATCTTACTCTACTTCATAACTACCAATACAATTTCCATAAAGGTGTCAGTTCAAAAAGATTGACTGAAAAGTGGTAGACTTTGCAAGAAAGTCATTATTCAGTTTATT
This sequence comes from Tanacetum coccineum, assembly GCA_026074375.1. NCBI lineage: Eukaryota > Viridiplantae > Streptophyta > Magnoliopsida > Asterales > Asteraceae > Tanacetum > Tanacetum coccineum. Next base: position 30,606 of record BQNB010049072.1, on the reverse strand, counting down.
GTTTATATTTTCATGCTAAGCATTTCATACTAATATTTTGTTTTTATAGGAGCCTCAGCTATCTTGTTCCACGAGGTTTGAGCTTTACTCGGAGCCTGTTACGTTGTAGAGAATATTTCTAGCCGTGTTTGCTCCAAATAATTAACATATAATGTATGGAAGTATGTTAGTAGAGAAAAATGGCCTTGTGTGGCATAGACGTCCAAGAAAGTAGCTGTGCTTCAGTGATTTAGTCTCCCTCTAAAAATCCTTTGGGTCTTGAATTATAAAGTCAATTACTTGTGTATCCTTCAGATAATTATTATGTATGTGAAACATGGAAGTATCAATGAAGGTTTTTTCTTAATAAGCTTATATAAAGAATCATGTATTTACTTTTTTAATTCTTGACCTAGTACATCCTTTAATATATGTGTATGTTCTTTTTCCATTCAAAAAGCATATATGTAAATTTAAGGTATATATATGTAAACCTACACCTATATATATTTTATTCAAATATGCATATATATGAAATACAACGTAAGCAAAAATATAGTGCATAAACACAGGCTTTGGATTTTCTAGTCTCATAGTAGTTGAAGATAAAATTCTCATCCGAATTCTCAAGTTTACAAAGCCAGAAAATCCAGAAGATAAAAAAAAGCACTGGGAACGGAAAAAGTAACTTAGCCCTCCTGTCTGATATATAAGCCCTTAGCCCTCATGCCCAATATATAAGCCCTCATGCCCAAGGGAATTGCATGCTGACAAGCAAATCAAGAAGGGGGTAAACATGAGTTTTGAAATTCACTATGGAACCTTTCAAGATGAGGCGTATTGGCATGTATACAATGTTGTGCATATATGGTATATTCGATGTTCCTTTCCTTATTCTTAGTGAGTGATGCGTACCCATATGGTATCATGCCCTTTATTCTCATTATAAGAACTCAAAAGGTATATATTATTGTAATTGTAATTGTGATTTGTATATTAGATTGCATGTGTATTTATACTAATGTCATGGCTTAAAGATTAAGCAACTAACACATAACCTAATAAGTACAACCCATCTATATAATTGGACCGGCCCATCTAATCTAGTTTGGTCTAACACGCCCCCACAAGCTAAGGACGGGCAACAACCTGCAGCTTTGATCTTAGAAAGAGGAATCGAGGAGTTGGTAATGGCTTTGTAAAGATATCTTGGACCGCTCGTAAACAACATACGGTTTCACGTTCTGAATACAAGGCTCTTGCTGACATTGTTGCTGAGCTCACATGGCTTCAAGCTCTTCTTATAAAACCTCAAAGGGTATATATTATTGTAATTGTAGTTGTGTTTTTGTACATTGGATTGTATATGTATTTATACTAATACTATAGCTTACAGACTAAGCAACCTATCATAACCTAATGGGTACGGCCCATCTAGACAATTAGGCCGACTCGTCTAGTTTGTTCTAACACGCCCCCGCAAGCTAAGGACGGGCAACAACCTGCAACTTGGATCTTAGAAAGAGGAATCGAGGAGTTGGTAATGGCTTTGTAAAGATATCTGCAATTTGATCATGTGTAGATATATGTTGAACTCGAAGATCTCCTTGAGCAACCTTTTCCTGAACAAAGTGATAGTCTATTTCTACGTGTTTTGTACGCGCACGGAAGATATGGTTAGCTGACAAGTATGTTGCACCAAGATTGTCACACCATAGTATAGGAGTTGAAGATGAACGGATACCAAGCTCATGAAGAAGAGCTTGAAGCCATGTAAGCTCAACAACGATGTCAGCAAGGGCTTTGTATTCAGCTTCTGTAGAGGAACGTGAAACCGTACGTTGTTTACGAGCGGTCCAGGATATAAGGTTTGAACCAAGATATATAGAAAACCCCCCCGTGGACCGTCGATTATCTGAATCTCCAGCCCAGTCAGCATCTGAGAAAGCTTCAAGAGAAGTATCAGGATTACCTTTCCATAGCACGTCAGTAAAGGCATCAGGAGTTTCATCACTGTGCATCTCTATTCTCAGAAGTTGTGTTTTGAGAGTGTATTCCCTAGATGTGGAATGAGGTGCATACGCCTTTTCAAGGGACAACCAAAGATCACGAGAAGTTGTACCTTGAACATGGCGAAAAGATGCTTCTGAGATTGTAGAGATGATTAGCATACAAACGTGGGCATCGTTGGAGACCCAAATTAGATAATTGGGGTTTTCCTTTGGAACAGTGGCATCATCGGTAACGGATAAGGTTTTTTGATGGACACGGTATTGAACCATCCACATAACCCATCAAATTGTTTGTGATGAGGAATGGTTCAATCATAGTTTTCCAATAACCATATTTTGTGGGTGATAGGGTAAAAGTGAACTTACGAGAGTTGTAAGCCGTTTTATCGACCGTGGTGAAAGCTGAAATCATAGCCATAGTAATATTTCTCCTTTTTTTTAACCCTCATTTTTTTACTGATGAACAGTAACTGTTGGGATTTAGAGCTTCTACACTTAGTACTGCTGATAGTTATAGTTAGTACTGCCAGTTATAGTTAGTACTGCTAGCTTTGTATTAGTAATGTTAGTATAGTATGATTAGTACTGCTTAAGTAATATGCATGAGATATATTAGGAATAGATATGCATGATCATTTAACGCGTTTTGTAAGCTTATTAGGGTTTCCTTGGTGTATAAAAAGAACCCTACGACATTAGTTAGATATACACTTAAAATGGTAAAAATATGCTTGTATTTGTGTTTTGTGTGTGCAGGTACAGGATATATCAAAGATCACAAGAAAACAGTCATAAACGGGCAAGCACAGACACGAGAACGGAAGAGTGTACGAAAGCCGGAAGCCAAAGTCAACCCTCAGTCAACCTTCAGTCAACCCTGGGTCAACAAAAGTCATCTATAAAAGGACAAAAATTCCAATATTACCATTTGAGTCCCTCAAGTTTCCAAAAGTTACACAATTAGTCCTTTAAAGCTAAATGGGCCAATTTCCTTGAAATACCATACCCGGAAAACCAAATGCCCAAGTTAAAAAGCCCTACCCTTACCCATATTCCTTTTATAAAACCACGAAGTGGCCATTAACAGTGCCAATTTCTGAAAGTCTTTTTTACATTACACCTTAAAATAAAAACAAGAGGGACTTAAAATGTCAAATGACCAAAGTTTAAATTCTATTTACCCCATTTTAGTTATAAAAAGGGCGCCAAGGGTTTAACACTATTCACTCTTCTTCCCTGTTTTACCCACCAGTCAAATTAAAGGGGTTTTGTTAATTGAGGATCATTAAGGACAATTCATGGGGTAATGGACACGGTGGCAAAGTGTTGCATCATACCTTACAAAACCAATGGTCTAAACCGCTAAGATAATGATCAATGGCTATATAAGAAGAAGAACACACAAGGATGAGCTAATTTACATTGGATTCACTCTTATAAGAAGCACAATATGTCTCTATCACGGATTGCCAAGCTGGCAATCCGTGTGAACTCAAAAGAAATCCAACGGAAGAGATTACACATCCAATTATTAGCTAATGATCAAGGGCTGAATTTTGAGATGGAGGAGCGTCTTGTGATGCTAGAAGCTTCTGAAAGCCAGTATAAATACAAAGAGATGCTCAAACAGTTTATCTATCTAGGAGTAGCTTTTAATTTATATCTAATTTTCGTTTTTTTTTTTTAGAAAAAAAATTTTTATGTAATTTTCCTTTCAAGCTTTTTTGTAATATTTCCTTTCAAGTAATGTAACTCACTTTCATATGAAATTAGTCTTACTTATTGGCCTAAGCTCTCCCGTTTCAACTCATAAGCGCTCATTTTCCTTTAATTGTTAAGCTAAACAAAGTTTCATTAAGCTCCGTTCAGCTCTCATGAGTCTATAAGCTCATGATTTGAGCTTAATTCAATCCTAATCATATTTAAAATCTGAAATTAGTTTAACTAATACCTTACCTTTACTTGTGGATTATAAGCTTATGGAAGGGGATTCAGTTAAGGAAGGAATCCCAAGGACCTTTACTGGCTTATTTTTAATAAGCCAGAGCTGTTGATTAAGCTCAATAGAGCCATAGCTTCTGTTTAGCTGAAGCTGAAGGTTAGTTTTCATTTAACTTCTTTTTGTCCTTTAATTCCTAGTTAAATAAGTGCTTATTAGTGTAAACTTCTTAATTGCTTAATATGTTTGCTTATTAGTGCTTATTTACCTTTATTCTAGCTTATTAAGTGAGTTTTATTATCTGTTTTTGCTTATTATGTCATAAATCTTAGAGTTCTCATTTCTGTCATAAAAAGCTTAAAAATCCAAAAATAAGTAGTTTATAGTATAGATCTTAGAACTTAGCTTATTTAATTATTGCTTTATGCTTATTAGGGGTAATATAAGCTTTAGGATATCTGGTATTAAGGACTTATTCACTAGATTATCATCTTAGTTGCTTAATCAAATCTGTCAAATCCTATAAGGGGTGTTTGGTTTAAGGTGATTTGACCTTTAAAAGTCAAAATGACTTGTGCAATTTGTGTGGATTAGTTTTGTTATCAGTTTAGATTAGTAGTAATTCAATTTTTAGAAGTTAGTTTTTATTTGATAAAAAGTTATGGCTTAACTTTAGTGTTTTAGCACCAGGGTAAATTTTCTTTTATCTCTGCTTGTTAAAATTTTTACCAAGCCAAACTAGGCTTGGTCCTTGCTTGATTAGAGTTTAGACTCACTCAAAAAGAGTGTCTAAGTGCAGGATCACCTCTTAAGGTATCCTGCATTTGTGCTTACCCTTTTGCTATTTGCATCAGCAGTGGTAACACTAAGTTACCACTGCTGTCATTTCTAGGTTTCACTTAGCTAGAAAATTTAGGCTTTAGGTTTTAAAATTCAGTTCACTTATAGATTAGGATCAGCTTAATATAGTTTAGGTTTTAATTTTCAATTATAGCTTAAATCTTAGGGTGCATTTGCTGTCAAAAAGTCAATAAAAAACTCAAAAGCCCAAAAACAGTAGGAATAGAACTTAGCCTCTTAAATTTAGAATTTGAAGTTGTAGTATCTTATTTTCTTATTTAAACTTATAGCTTATAGTTAGGATAATTAGTTTTCAAAAGCTCATTTTATGTCTTGGCTTATTAAGTTTTTAGATTAGCTTAAAATTGTGCTTTTTGAATTAAAATCTGAGTTAGCTACTTTAATCTTCAATTTCAGTTGTCATTTAGTGTTTCTACAAAAGAGAGCTTGTTAGGATTAGCTTATACTCATCATAAGCTATCCAGAACTTCTTTTAGTTTGAAATTTGAGCTTAATTTGAGCCTTTTTGCAAGCTGTTTAGTCAAAACAAGCAAAAGTGAGCTCAAAAGCTCACTTTCTGTTGGCAGATTTTCAAAAGCTTTTTCTGAGCTTATTCTTGAGTTTGAGCTTAAGCTCCTTTCATTAAAAATGCTTAAATTTGTGTCCTTTTTAAGTTCTAGCTTTTAGATTTAGTTAAAAGTAAAAAAAATTGCAAAAAGGGGTGTGTTGCCAGACTAGAACCCACGACCTCCCACACACAACACACACGTTTTAACACCATGCTACAATAGCTCATCCAACCTTATTTTGCACAATCTAATACTTGTACACATTTTCATTTCCTTTATAAATAATAAGCCGTAGCTTATTCATAAGCTTATTGAGCTTATTCTTTAAGCTGTGTTACTCCTTTAATTTTTATTTTGTTCTTTATTAGGTCTTAGACTTTTCCTGAATTTTCCAAATTTTTCTCTTTATTTTATAATTTTCTAGGAATTTCCGTAGGTTTTAATTTTAGAAAATTCATAAAAAATAGAAAAAAGTTTCAGAAAATTACAAAAAAATAGTTTTTAGTTTTATAAAAATTACTTTTAGGTTTACATCCAGTAAAATCATTTTTACACCTTTTAGATTTTAATTTTCATTTTTGAGCCTTTAATTTTAAGTTTAAAAATAGGATTTTAATTTTAAAAATAGTTAAAAATAGTTTTCTGAGTTTTTATGTTATTTTAGACTTTTCTAAGTTTAAAAATCATTTTTCTAAATTTTTAGTACTTAATTTACTATTTTTTAGGATTTAATTAGATTAAAATAGTTTTTAATTCATAATAAATTCAAAAATAATCAAAAAAATGTTTTTCTTTTTCTTAAAATTTTCTTTTGTCCTATTTTAGGTTTAGAAATTAAGTTTGCATTTTTAGGGGTTAATTTTAGTGTATTTGCTTAATTGTCGCATTTCATTTGCTCCCGTTAATTAGTTTAAGTGTTTAATTGCTTTTAATTAATTGTTGCTTTTATTTAGTAGTTATAGATAATCAAAAATATATTTTCTCTCATTCAAATCACAATCCAAGCTAAAGCAAGGTTTCAATTTCACAAGTCGTTGGGGAAACGACCCGGGTGATCATACTTCCCGGTTAAATATACGTATTATATATTATATATATATCTTTTAAGAGTGAATTTTCCTTAGGGAATTTTCTTAATTGCTCTTGTGGTATTATATATCGTATATTTTATTAGTATATAAAACTACTAATCAGGCTCTAATACCATATAAAACCTCAAAGGGTATATATTATTGTAATTGTAGTTGTGTTTTTGTACATTGGATTGTATATGTATTTATACTAATACTATAGCTTACAGACTAAACAACCTATCATAACCTAATGGGTACGACCCATCTATACAATTGGGCCGGCTCATCTAGTTTGTTCTAACACTTCTTAACGAGCCTTGTATTCAGTTGAGGTTGACGAGCTTCTAGCATGCTTGGTGAGCCCACTGCGTAGTTTGCAGCAAAAGATGAAGTGATAGACAGAGCAGGTGTACGAGTTTTTTCAAGCATATAATCACGATCACTAAGGAGTGCATGAAGCTCACTGAATGTAGTTGGACTTTGATGGGCAGTGATTGTAGTTTTAAGACCATTATATTCTTCACGAAGACCTGAGACAGCAAGCATAACGAGATCTTTATCCTTTACTGGTTCACCGATGGCAGCGAGTGCATCATCATATTCTTGAGCACGATTTAGATAAGCATCGGGAGTTTCATCACCGTGCATCTCTATTATCAAAAGTTGTGTTTTGAGAGCGTATTCCCTAGATGTGGAATGAGGTGCATACGCCTTTTCAAGGGACAACCAAAGATCACGATAAGTTGTACCTTGAACATGGCGAAAAAAAGCTTTTGAGATTGTAGAGATGATTAGCACACGAACGTGGGCATCGTTGGAGACCCAAATTGGATAATTGGGGTTTTCCTTTGGAACAGTGGCACCATCGGTAACGGATAAGGTTTTTGATGGACACGGTATTGAATCATCCACATAACCCATCAAATTATTTGTGATGATGAATGGTTCAATCATAGTTTTCCAATAACCATAATTTGTGGGTGTGGTATGTGCTTAATTACACATACCATTTTCAATTAAAAAACGGACTTAAAAGACTAAAAACGTACCAAGGATACATTGTATTTGTATGTTTTGCGTTTGAATTGTGCAGGAACGGATATTCAAAAAGAAAGCCAAAAACGACCAAACTAAGCACGGGATGGAAAAGACAAAGTCAGTCCAAAGTCAGCCACATGAAGAAAATACAACTTGAGGGACTAAAACTGCCAAACCTCAAGTTGTATTACAAAAGAAAAAGACAAGGGTCAAAATTGCAAACCGGGCAAAGATTGCATTCAAGTTATATAACTTGAGGGGACAAAACTGCCTACTTACCCAAAAGCCTTCTTTCCCGCCCCAACAAAAACCCAGGTACAACTTGGATGTCGTCCCATACCTTCTACCCTGCAAAACCACTCAACACCCTAGAAAAATCATTTCAACCACTCCTCTATCAACCCCCCAGCTGTATAAGTGCCATGTTGGCAATCCCTCACCATTCCCAAGTATTTTCGATGGCCGAGATTGACTCCAAAGAAGCACAAAAGAAATTGAAGGCTGGGATTTGTTTTAAAAATCACCTCACACAACAAGCACACTTTGTTTTTGCTCTCACAAAAGAAGCACAGTTGGAAGACCCAAAGAAGAAGACTTCGGCTATAAATAGAGCCTTTTGTAAGCCTTTGAACTAGTTAGTTTTTAATCTTAGAATATCTTAGCTTAATTTTCAATATATCTTAGCTTATTTCAGTACTTAAAGTCATTTACAGCTTTTACTTTCAGCTTTGTAACACTTTCAAGTTTTAATGCAAATTGGAGGTTTTAAGTCAATTTACGATTCCAAGTATCAAGTTTCTTAATTGTGCTGTTTTGTGTTCAAAAAGCTCTCAATACAGCTTGTTTATAAGCTGCTTTAATTAAGTAAATTTAAAAAGTTAAGTAGTTAAGAGAAAATCACAAAAATCACTCTCAAAAATACACCACAGCTTATTTCATGGATGATAAGCCAGTACTGGATGGGCTTATGGATTCTCACTAGCTTGTCTTATACAAGCTAGAGCTTGTAGACTCTTGGTTTAACCCTGTTTTGAGCAAGGATGTTGTAAGTTTCTCTTTCTCTTGTTTTTCTTATTTACTGCAGAACTGCTTATAGTGCTTAGTTGTTAGTTTAAAAGTGACTTATGCATATTTCCTAGTTAATACTGTCAGTTATGAGTTAAAACTGTTAGATTGATTCAGCTTATTTAATTGCTTATTCTTGATTGAAGTCTGCTGTACTAACTCCAAGTTAGTACTGGTAGTTAGTACTGTTAGTACTGTTGTTAGTACTGCTGAGTTTCTCCTGATTTGCTTAGCTTAATTGCTTGCTGAATTTGATTATTTAGAGATAGTCTAGCTTATTTTGTTTTGCCTTAAGTTTATTTGAGCTTATTTGTGTCTTAGTTTAAAAGTTTTAAGTGTTTGTACTATTTCTAGCTTTTATGCTTGTTCTAGCTTATTTTCCTTGCTTATCTTTGAGTGCATTTGCCCATTAGGTTTAGTGCCCAATCATATCCAAATCCTTGTCGTATTCAAACATCAATTATCAACTCGTCATTCGATTTTCCATTCAAGCCTCGTTGGGACATAACGACCCGGAGACACCCTATATTGCTTCTGGTTTCATTGGTCTCGCAGATTCTGATCCTTGTTGTGTATTTATATTTGTTTGTATTTATTGGTATATAAAAAGGGGTGAGTCAAAAGCGAGTCATGACCCCATTCTCCACCTGATGAGGGCACTCGTAAATCAAAACCTTTGCCTGAGGTTAAAACTACTGATGCCAAAGACTCAAGGGGAAACGATCAGCCCGCTAATAAGGGATTGCCTTCCACGGCTCCTTATGAGGGTACTGGTTAAACCACGCCTTTTTCTAAAGGGCCACGTAACGACAAAGACTCAGAGGGATTAAAATCACTCGTTGATATGGAATCACAAACCCCTCCTGTTACTGCTCTCTCAAGGGCTGATGCTAAGGACCAGGTGGACCAGACCTGGTTCACTAGATTTGTGGTATCGGTTCCTGACCAAAACAAAGGCAAGACTTCTTCTGAAGTAGAGCTGGATACTCAAACCTTGTTACTCACCATAACTACTGATGTTCAAGCCATAATGCTTTCTAATGATGACCTATTTGATGAAACTTATAATGATGTCTTTGAGGCTGGTGATGAAATGGATGAAGACATCCGATAAACCGATGAAGAAGAAACCCAGTCTCCTAAACCTTTTAAAGAATCATCCACTAAAGTCCCAACTGAAGAGCCAGTCTCTCAAGAGCATCAGTCTTCTACACCTCACAAAGAGAAGCCTGAATCCTCAACAACCCAGAAGACTGATACATCATACTCTGAGTCCTATTCATGCTCAAATACATTCAAGCCATATGAAAATTACATGCCAATCATTGAGAGGCAATTGGTAAGAAATATTCAACATATCTCTGAAGTATTATATGCTCAGGTTGTTAAAGATCATTGGGAAAAGCATGAGGAAGATACTGCCTCCTATGCTAATTTGAAATGAAGTCTTGAAGATTTCATTCATACAAGCTTCACTAAGTATGAGAACATTGACACTGCTCTTAGGAACTTCTAATAAATTCTCAATCTATTCAAGACTGATCACAATACAAGCATGAGAAGGATCCTTGAAAATCTTAAGGAAGTTCAGGAAGTTGTCAAGGAAGATCTTGCCTTAAACAAGAAAGTTCTTGAATCCACTAAAGCCTACACCAAGAACTCAGTAAACCTTACTGAGCTTCTCTCCCTAGTAAAAAGCTTTGACTTCCTTGGATTGAAATCTTCTGTTGAATCTCTCCAAGCTGCTGCTCTTAGGCAAGATGAACATGTTACTAAATGGGCCATGTCCTCCACATTTATGGCTTGGTCCCTTTGGCCCTAGAATGACAAACATTGAGCTCACTCAGGATGCATTCCAATCTGATGTCTCATCTCTCAAACAAGACACTTCTGAGATCAAGTCAATGATGACTGAAATCTTTAATGCCTTTAAAGGTCAGCCTTCTTTTGCTCCCTCAAGCAGTGTGCCACCAACAACACTTGCTCTCATTGAAGGTCTAGCAACTGTTAGGGAAGAGTTTTGCTCACACTGCCACTGAAAAACCTCCTTCTTACACTGAGGGGGAGAAAGCTGATATGGACACTAAAGAGGCAGTTAAGAAAGAACAACCCAAAGAGCTTGAGGTTGAGAAATGTGTGCAAGAGCCTGTTAGAGCATCAGGCCAATTCCAACCTCAGTTGTCAGACCACTGATGAGGCTTGCTCCTGAACTTGAAATAATGAGCTCTTCATCAAGAATTCAGCTTACTGACACCATCCTTGAAATCCTAGTTCCTTAACCCAATGGTCTTGTTATTGACATAACCACACCTGAAAGACATTCTAAAAGATCCACCTAGTGGCTCCCAAAGCTTGCAAAAGAAAGGATAATTCACTGTGATGTTAAATCTCCAAGAAGCTTGGTCAAAGTCCTCAAGTAAAAGTTCATCTTGGCCCTGTATGAAAACAGTCTTGAGTTCCTTAGGGGAAATTTCATGGGAAGCTATACCCTCTCACCTATATGATGAAGAATTCAAGAAACTTGGACAAGAAGAAAAAAGTATGACAGAAAGCTGTCGTAGGAAGCAAAACATTTGGTATAGCAATCCTGCTCGCGCTATCAAAGCGTTATACATAAAGAAGCCTCAAAAGCTAAAATTGATCCTACGACTCTTGGAGGTGCAAAAGGTGGTCAGGAGTTCAAAAAGATACATGATGCTAAGATAAGAGAACACTCTCAGAAGATCAAGAAAGCAATGAAGCTCAAAAAGAAAAGACTTGATCAGCATATGTAGACTACCTCAAGCAGACTAAAACCATAACCAATCACAGATGTCAAAATTCACCCTAACATAAAGCCTACAGTAATCATTGCCTACAGAGGCACTGATAGAAGGAACTTTGAAGTTCACAGCCCCTTTAAGTTTGGTGACTTTGGGTTACTGAATTAGATGAACTGGGTCCTATCATTCGGAAAAAGAAGAACAAGATTGTTAGTAATTTTTTTTTAATTTTTTTTAAATTAATTTAGTTTATTTTTTAATTGAAATGTTTTTTTTTAATTGATTATTTTTAATTTATTATTCTATTAATTGTTTTTTTTTTATTAATTGTTTTTATATTTGATGAATCTCTAGGAAAGAGATATGATATACTGAATAAAATCTCTAAAGAACTTAGAATTTAGTCAGCTCTTCCTGCCCTTGCCCCTAAACAAGCTTTGTCTCAACTCTTAGGAAGAAAAAGAAAGATCATGGAATTAGAGCTTGAGATCCGTATTCCTGGTTTGGAATGTAACAAAAGTCTCCCTAAAAATGTCCCATTTTTCAACAACATGGTGACAGATGAAACAATGTGTATAGAATGGGCTTTCTGATTGCTTTGGTGATCAGGCCTTTCAGAGAATGAATGACATCCATAAATTTGACATTGAAACTTTGTTGACTTACCTAGTGATGGCTTCAAATATCACTACTCCTGAAAACACAAGGTTCTGTCTAAAGTTGAGGAAGCTGATTGAAAACTACCTTGATCAAGAAAAGTTGAAGTCTAAGAAAGTGAAGCTTGAATTTGTTGGATACAAATTGGACTAAGTACTTTGTAATTTTCTTTGTATGTTTTGTAATAGACTGGTAGGAACTTGTAACACCAGTTAATGAAGTATTTTATTTTATTAATATCCTTTAAATTGATTTCTAGACTCAGTATAAGAAGAAGCTGTATTTACTCACATACACTGAAAAACACTTAGGCTATATTTATATCTAGATAGAGAGAGATTGTTAGGCCAATTCAGTGCCTAATGATCTTTCACTTGGATTTGAACATAAAATATCCTAAGTGTAAGATAACCTTTAACATTCCAAGGTCATAGAGTGAATAGCCACTTAGTGAGTTACCTTTAAGTGTTCAACCTGAGTCTACAAGAAAGACTCAACCATTTAGTGAGTCGGTTCTCAGTAAATGAAGTCCCTGAGCCAAAGAAGAAGGTGATGGGTTCAGTGAGTTATCGCAATAGACTCACTAAGCCCCATACAATCTCCAAAACTAGAAGACCCTAAAGATAAGAGCCTGAAGAATAGGCGGGATAGTTTTTTTTGGGTAAAGAGTTTCCCGGTAAATATTATTACACCAAAAAACGTTTAATTACAAAAGTTGTAGGTGAAGTCCTACAACCCAGCCCATTACATGGGCAACAAGAACGCACCAATGTGCAAAAACCAAAAATGACAAAAGATTGACAAACCAATCTTTTTCTTTCTTTTTTTTTTTTTTTTATTTTTTTCCTTTTTCTTTTCTCTTTCTTTTTTCTACCCCTTTTTTTCTTTTCTTCCCTTTTTTTTTTTCTCTTCTATCTTTTTCTTTTTTTTTTTTTTTTCCTTTTTTTTTTTTTTTTTTTTTGTTTGTTCTCTTTTTTCTATTTTTTTTTTTTCAACCCCTTTCCCCTTTTCTCTTTTTTTTTTTTTTTCAACGCTCCCTTTTTCTTCTTTCCTTCTCTTTTTTTTTCTTTTTTTTTTTTTTTCTCCTTTTCTCCTTTTTTTTTTCTTTTTTCTCTTTTTTATTTCTTTTTTTTCTCTTCCTTCCTTTTTACTTCTTTTTTTTTTTTTTTTCTTATTCTCTTCCTCAATTTTTTTTTTTTTTTTCCTTTCTTTTTTTTTTTTTTTTTTTTTTTTTTTCTTCTCTTTTCTTTTTCTTTTTTTTCTTATTTTTTTTCAAACTCATTTCCTTTTTTTTCTTTTTTTCTATTTTTTTCCTTTTCTTTTTTCCTTTTCCCCCCCCTTTTTCAACTCTTTTCCTTTTCTTTTTTTTTTTTTTTTCTTTTTTTTTTTTCCCTTTTTTTTTTTTTTTCCAGCATCTTTTTTTTTATTTTTTTCTAACATTGTCCAATGGAAGGACTCTTACAAGCATCTAAGAAGTACTACCAAAATATATATAAGGAATGAGAACACCATTTTATGACTACCAAAGAAGATTATGAGGATGAAGATGGATAAAGAGAAGAGAAAGAACAAGGAGGATCGAAAAGGAATGATTGGATATTTAACCCACATATCCTTATTATTAGTTTCCCAATCTGTGACTCCAAATTTCAACTCAATACATCTACGATTACGCAACAGTAGGGAACTCTATGCATTTTATAACCCACACAGGACACTTTTAGTGACCTTTATCTTTTTTTGTGGAATGACATGTTAGAGGTCCATTTTTGCAAGGTAAGAGGTGTTATTCCGTTATTATATTAACATGGTCTATTGCTCTTTAAAACCTGCTTCCACTCCGGCTGATTGATGCAAATTTAAAGAAGAAAGAACCCATTTCATACCTTTACTATTCTTTCTAGAAAACGGAAATTTACCCATGTGTTTGTTACATAACTTTTCACAGAGAGAAGAGAAACAAGGAAGGGACAAAAAGGAATGAATGGATATTATTTTTAGGGTTTGGCCGGAAAAGTATACGGTGTTTTCGCTTCTCCTAAGGGGAGAGAAAAAAAAACACCTCACTAGGTGGGATAGATTGTTGAATAGGTATTCCAATCTTTATCTACCCTGAAGGTCATCTATCCTGAATAGGGTATAAAAGACCTCTATGGGCAGTTAGTATCATCACTAGAAAGTGTGTTTGTCCCATACTTAGAATAGAATTGTAATAGAGACAAACCTGTACAATATGTACTTGCCAATAAACCTTGAGATACGCACTTATCACCCATGTGGGTATGACCCTACCTAAGTAGTATATATAGACATGCCTTGTAAAGGAGTAGGTTAAGTTTGTGCATTTAAAGTCGTATCTTTCACAAACACCTACTCCTCCAATATCAACTAGGTCCTTGAGCAAGCTCACTTGGTTAGCATAGTTGTCAGCTTTGTATAACACTTTAAGTTTATGCAAATTTGTTAGTGAGGAGATCACACACACACATTGTCATTCATCCCATTATAGGCTTACGCATACAAGGGAGAGGTATATTTTTAATAGAATTTATAAGGGGTGGGGGGGAAGTTAAACGTGAAAATAGTTTTATTTTGTATGTTTCTTACTATTTTATCTTATAAATTATCAAAACTGATTTTCATTTACATTACTATAAGCCACGAGTTAGTTTATCTAAACTTTATAGTTTTTGGTCACTAACTCAAAGGGAATAACAGGTTTAGTTGCACGTATTGTACCATTTATGCAAGAGGCATGTTAGAAGGTCTAATTTACTGACAATATATGTTGCTTATGAATAGTCTATTTTTGTCACTTTATAGAAAATGTTGGAATGTCATTATATATTCATAGAAATAGTACAAATGAGCTTTCTAGGCTGTTAGAAGTCGTTAGAAAGAAGTTTACATGTTTTGTAAAATCTACGATATAAGCGGATATGAGCTGGGGATGGCGAAAACTTCTTCAAATCCGGGAAGTAGTTAAACCATTCTTTTGGAAGATTTTGGGTAATGGTAAGTCTACATCGCTTTGGTTCGATCGATGGAATGTTCAAAGCCCGTTGATACAGTACATTACCCCTAGAGAAATTACCCATGAAGGGTACAACTTGAAAACATGTGTTGCTGATATGGTAACGAACGAGGGCTGGAAGTGGCCACATGCGTGGCTCCTCAAAGCTCCTAACATCAATCTGATCCCGGTTCCAAACCTTGTGGATGATAGGCTGGATGAAACTCAATGGCGTGATACAAATGGGGTTTTTTCTTCGTTTTCTGTGCGTAATGCATGGGAGGCCTTGAGACCACGGGGTATTGAAGTCTCATGGTGGAAAGTTGTATGGTTTTCTCATAATATACCTCGACACTCGTTCCACATGTGGCTCGTCATGAGAAATAGCTTAAAGACGCATGATCGAATCAGACAATGGGATGTTGGGCCTAATGTTGATATCATTTCGCTCAGATGTAAGTTTTGTGACTCGCAACCGGATACACATGCTCACCTATTTTTTGAATGTAGATATTCAGCGCGGGTTTGGATGATGATAAGGTCGCTAGCTGGAATGGACACTATTCCGCCTATTTTACAGAATATCATCGCGTATTTGCAGCCTATGGCACATCAAAGAAATATTAGAAGTGTCATTGGTCGTTTACTTGTAGCTGCTGCCTCGTATTGCATTTGGATGGAGAGAAACTGTCGTACATTTAAGAACGTTAGACGCACTCCGGAAGAGGTTCGTGATAGCATTATTACTATTGTTCGTCTAAAGCTCCTTACATGTCGGTTCAAGAATACCACTATGGTTAATGAGCTTCTTGCACGTTGGAAGATGCCGAGGAACTTCAGGTTGTATGGCTGAGTTTGGAGCTTTGTACCTTTCCCATGCTCAAAGTCATCAATAAGTATGTGTGGCTGATTGATATCAGGGCTTGGAAATTATTAAGATCAAATTGGGTAGTGTCTTGAGTTTAATTGGGTTTTTTCGTGTAATATTAAAAGAGGCATGTCTCTTTTTGAGGTGTTAGGAGTTCAAGCGTTTGGCTTGAGGTAAATGTGGCATGTCAGCCACATTCCATTGTACTTAATTTGATCTTGTGATTAATACAAATTTACCGGGGTAACCCTTTACCCCAAAAAAAGATAATGTTTCCTAGTGCAATGTCTACTTATCGCTTATGGTGGTTCTAATATTGACTGGCCCGATTGAACATCGAAACCTTTCCTATGTATCCTATGATCTCAGGTCCCCATTGGACACGAAGGGTGAGTATCTAGTCTACAGTGATTAACCCCCAACTATCCTAATGACCTGTCTAATGCCAATAATCTCACTTCTTGGCTATAAACCCTCCTAGAAGAGTTTCTCAAATTTATAAGTATCTATCATACTATAGGCGGCGATATGAGCAATCCCTACACTAAGGACAATTGTCAACCTATCCCTAGTACCCAGTTTACCCTTAATTCAACAGGTAAGTCTACTATAAGGTCTAACAGCATCTACACTAGCATCAATACTACCAAAACTCAGGGATCATGCAACAGGCAATAAGGATATCATATAAACGATGATTTAACAGGAAACAAGCATCAAAACCATAACAAAATCCTAACAAGGCTAGAAATAAAGGTGCTTAGCCACTCATACTACAGATAACACAAGAAATAATGAAAGAACTCTTTGATTGAGAAAAATTATAATCTTACAGAGTTTGTGATGAATGATTAATAAAAGAATTTAGTAAAATGATTTCTCCCTTAGACTAGTGAGTAAATGAGCCGAATTTCTATTTCTTTGGAAGCCCTAAAAGATCTCTGAAACTCTCCTCTGAGTGAAAGATATGAATGAGCTGAGATTGGGCCTCTATTTATAATATTCGACTAAACTACAATGTAGTTAAAGGTTCAAACTAAGCCGTAGTTATGCTGATTCAGACTTTCCAAGTGTAGGCTTGTAGTAGCTATGACGTAGTTGAAGTGGCCCACTATGCCGACATGTGTTCTTTTGGTAACTCTTGATAACTACGGCGTAGTCCATACGGGGCAACTACGCCATAGTTTCTTCTAACTTGCTTGGATCTTCATTTAAACTACGACGTAGTTCAATGTGGTAACTACGTCGTAGTTAGGTCTTGGCATCATAACTTCTTCACTTTATCCGTCTATTTCCCGTGTCTTTCCATTCCAACGTTCATAATTTCCTGTAAATGAAATATAAGGTGATTAAGTGCATATGTTAACCACAAATAGACAATTATGAATGTTTTACGAGGGACTTTGAAACAAAAAGGTATAGAGTATTTGATGTTATCAAATATCCCCCCACTTGACTTCTACTTGACCTCAACTAGACCTGTTAGAATAATTCCTAAATAGATATCCCTTAATTTAACTCGGGAAGTATGAATTTATAAATTACCTATGCTAGAAGATATTAAAGCCTAACATCACATGAAAAGGGGATCAAAATCACTCAACTCTCACTAGTCTAAGTGTTTCATTTCGGGGTGATTACTCAATAGTACTGACATAGCATTTTCTATCATAAGCTTAGAAAGTACACAAAATTACACCAACTAGAGTTAAAGTATAAATAGCTCTTAAAGGAAACATAGGTGACACACACAGGTTTAAACAGGTGAATAATCTTAGCTGATACAAATGCTCCAAAAAAAAGCGACAAAACCACATACGCTCGCCCAAATTTATGAACGAGACACATGTGATTGCTCAAATCCTTAACTCGAGCAAGCTACAGGCTAAAACTATTAAGGGGAACAATAAGACATGGGATACAAATATAATTGGTATAATAAGTAAACACAAAACGAATAGTCCAAAAATCCATGATTTCATCAATACTGGCTACTATCCTTCCATTAGCTCGAACTTCAAAGTTTGAGAATCTGATCATCAATAATAATGGGCTAGTCTCGGTGATATAGATGTAAAATTATGCAATTTGATGAAGCAGAAGCTTACTAGCCCAACCTTCAGTGAAGTAGTTGGTTTATAAACGTACCAAATCAAAGTCTTTAATACTCATCGAACGAAAGTTGGTTTTGATAACCAACACTAAGTACAATAACATCATGCTACAGAAGTGAAATGAAGTACTACAACTATATTTTTATTTTTATTTTTATTTTTATATTTTAACAATACAAGATAGAGCTTCTGTCGCATGTAATAATAATAAACATCCCCCACTTGAGATTAGCAGTATCAAAAGTGTTAATGATACAGGGGGTCTTCAATGACAGGTCTTCCATAAGCGTGATTCTCGAACCCATTCACCCAAACCATGGATCTCAAGCAGCCAATAACTCATCAATGGTGAATTTAAAGACTACAAGGTAGGCTCGGGTGTAATGGTGATACAAAACATAAACAATTTGGGTTTTAAACACGAAATGGCTCAACAGGTAGTTCTAGGGGTATCTTGCACTAAAAGTGAGTGCAACAAGGGGTTTTATCATGAGAGATCAACAAGTCGATGTAATAAGTCGATAAACGAATACAACAATACACATATGGGCTAATTTTAGGTTTAAATCCTATAATGTTGCCTTTCTTGAACTATCTATCCCTATATCTTAATTAGGTCTTGAAATGATGAACATGCTAAGTTCTAAAGTCTACAATAGTATTGGCACACTCATATTTGGTGGATTTATGTAACAATATATGAAAATGGTTATCAGGCTAACCTTACCAATGGAAATAAAAGGTAATTTATGCTCGGCAAAGATCTGTTCTAGTTTCAGTATGAAAAACATGTCAAAATTTTTTGAAAATGACACAATTTTTCAAAATAAACTAGAAAATCGAAGGCAATTATAGGTCAAGTGGTAATTCTACTCCCCCCTCCTACTTGGTTTGTAAAATGTCCCTATTGTACATTTAAGGAAATAAAATTTTGAAAACAAGAGTATAATTAAAATGGAAGACTCCCTGAGTATTGCTCTTTAAAACCGGAACTATATGACCTGGACTCTGTCTTGAAAATTCTGAGCGTGTTCCTTGAAATCACGTAACAAACCTAAAGCATTAAACATTCAAATAAACAAAATATGGAAAACCTAACTCACTTTCGTAGGAATCATGGTTGCATTTAGCATATGCAACAAGCCTTTTAAACCACTCGGTAGCCGAGTGGACGAGTGAAGTCTCGTGAGGGTTTCTAGCGAACACACCTACAAAGTTTATCTACTAAATGTACATGGTTTTGTAAAATTCCAAATTATTTTGAAAAATAATTAAGGTTCTAGGTTGGAACTATGGCGTAGTCCATAGATGGAACTACGCCGTAGTTATGTGAATAACAATGAGGCTTAAAGATGCTTGAACAACTATGACGTAGTTAAGGGGTTGAACTACGCCGTAGTTTCAGATTTGAAAATTTAAATTTTGGGACTTTGGCCTAACTACGGCTTAGTCAGTGTATACTACGTCGTAGTTGTAGTCTGCAACTACATTTTAATCAATTAAACTACAAGTCGAGGTGATCTTGATTATCCATTATTCAGCTGTAGTAACCTGCAAAGTTAAAAAATACAAAACCAAACTAAATGCAAAAATTAAATGAAAGAGGAGGATACAAGACGGGTTGTCTCCCAAAAAGTACTTTTGTTTATTACCGAGTATTTAAGTTAGACTTAATTCGCCCTACGTCTTTGTGAAGTAAATAGTTTCCCTCATGGTTTTTATACTTCCACCGTAATACTTCTTTAACCTATGTCCGTTAACCTTGAAGCGAATTCCATCTTTGCCACAAACTTCCACCATTCCATATGGAAATACTCTGCTGAGCGTATAAGGTCCATACCATCTTGTTTTTAGCTTACATGGGAAGAGTTTTAATCTCGAGTTGAAAACTAGAACCTCTTCCCCTTATGAAATTCATTTTTCATAATTCTAGCATCGTGCCACCGCTTTGTCCTTTACTTGTATGCGCAGGAATGGTCGTAAGCCTCGTTTCTCATTTTTGCTAACTTGTTTAATTGAAAGAACCTATTTCTTCCTACAACATCTAAATCAAGATTCACATTCTTTAAAGCCCAATACGCTTTATGCTCCATTTCAATCGGGATATGGCAGACCTTTCCATATACTATCCTGAATGGTGTACTTCTGATTGGTGACTTATAAGCGGTTCTGAATGCCCAAAGGGCATCAACGAGCTTATATTCCCATTCTGTAACACCCCATCCAACATACATTGGATTGCGCAGCAGAATTAGCATTTGGATGTTACTAAATAGCACCATTTACCAAGATAATAGAAAACGACCCAAAAGAGACGTTTAACCAACATGTGTTCCATTATTAATTAGAGTTAAAATACGTTTAGGTCCCCATACAATCGCAACCACAACCATTACATCATTTGAAAAACTATTGTTTCAAAGTAAAGACATTGTTTTAGACATCATAAAA
Source organism: Tanacetum coccineum (assembly GCA_026074375.1). Lineage (NCBI taxonomy): Eukaryota > Viridiplantae > Streptophyta > Magnoliopsida > Asterales > Asteraceae > Tanacetum > Tanacetum coccineum. The sequence continues at coordinate 10,226 of BQNB010049072.1, read as the reverse complement.
CATTGTTTTAGAAAGACCGGAACACACAAGTAGTCTTTCACCCAATCCATCACACGCACGACACCTCCACGCCATGATTACCTTCATCTTTAGTTATCTGGGATAAAACATGTTTAAAATGTCAACAACAATGTTGAGTGAAATTCATAGAGTTTAAAATAATTAAAAGCAATAATCTTTGAACACATAATTAGTTCTTAGGAAAACAATGCAACGAATGCAATGTATAGCAACTTCTTTTCTTTCACGCAATAAGCTCATGACACTGAACGTTAACAATACATATGGCATTTCATATGTAAGTGTGCCCCAAAACAAAGTATTATTGTCATATACCTACTACTTTCTAAATATAAAATGTTCGTTACAGGGTGCTCACCAACAGATTCAAACCCCGGACAGGGTTGTCAAACCCAATAGATCTATTTAATGCATTAGCGTTCACCTCGCAAGGCAATTAACAGTTCATGAAATAAGGGTCTTCGACAATAGCAACTTATGGGGAAACAATCTCGTAATCGGGTCCAATATACCATAAAATCTTATGTGTTCAATTTTTTATAAAACAAACATGTATCCCCCTTGTGGGTTTTTAAAACAATTAAAAGATTTAAATGCGAGGCTATAAAGTTACCTTAAGCAACGATCCAAATCAATCAAGTCAATCAAGCGCAAGTAACTTCACGTCTTAACCGCGACCTATATAATACATATATAGCGGTACGTGACTAAAAGTATATTAAATCATATATTGCATACTTGCGTATATATATATATATATATATATATATATATATATATATATATTTACGTATATACAATCATATACTACAATCTCCAAGTGCGATGCAAAACATTTCACTTTGACGCACTTACCAATAATACCTCATTTTCCATAAAGTTTCCATTTTTAGAAAGTTACCGAAACTAAGAATAATATAATCCGAACTTCACATTTCGTTATCAATTACTAACATTACGAACCCTTTGTTCATTATAGACTTTATTCAAAAGTTTACGTAAGTTTGACTTTCAGAAGTTAAACTTCGTAGTTGACTTTTTACCCCAAAATTACCCAAACTTGACTCGGCCGTAAAACGTTCGTTATTAAGAGTTACGTGACGATCCACCTAGCGAAACGGAGCCTAGGGCGAACATTATCACTTAACAATATCAAAAATAACTTTCAAAAATTTCTCGACTTGCTACGGTCAAGTCAAACTTTCTGGTCAAACATGGTCAACCCAAAACCTATGAAAATGACATTTTTGACATAATTCGACTATTAAAATACGCTTAACTAGTCTATATAATTATACCAAAACCATCAAACTTTAGTCAATAATAAAACACGCTTTCAATAATTTCCACACTTGAATCATCTAGCAATAATCATAATATACACAATATATCACTTTAATCAAACAAGAAACATAACTAGAAGCTTACAATGCTATCAAGAAAATTAAAATATGGCTTCCCCTTTGGCTTCTAAAATCGAACGCAACCCAAAGACCAACAACCAAACCTTTTTCAAACAACCAACACTAAAATAACAACAATCTAACTAATCTAAACACCCCTTGTTACACGAAATCACCAAGAACCAACCAAAAATTCAACTTCTTTAAATCTTATTGCATGTGAGGTTTCTATAGTGGGTTTTATAGCTCTTGAAACAAGGATTAAGAATATATATTTTGATTTAATTGCATGTCGGAAAATAAGCCAAAAAATGGGTGTTTGTGGGGTGGCCGGTCGAAGAGAAGAAGAGAGGAGGAGGAAGAGAAAATTTTTAATAAAAGTTTATTATGTGTGTGTGTGTGCTTTATATATAGAAAACATCTTTGGCGTTTTGACAATTTAGGTCCCTCCATCCTTAATCTCTTTTAAAACCAGTACAATGCATTTCTTTTATAAATAAAATCGGCCAATAACTCGGGTCACACCACGTTTATAATTATTTTAAATCTGTCCCACTAATTTTTCTTTAAAATGTTTAATAAAACGTTAAACCTCGTAACACGACCTTTAACTACGGTTTTTACAAAAAAAACTCTAGGAAACGCCATAAAATGCAAAAATAACATATTCACGCTCTCGGAGCAACAATATAGTTTTTTCTGACTTTCTTAGATGCTAAAAACAAATAGAAATTCAATCACAACATGAAATTACCTTATAAATGGCAATTCTCATCAAACCTTATATAGCATAAATGACTATAATTATTTGCGTAGAAAAAATATTTATCTTAGCTCGGGATAAACGTTGACCTGAAGCTCGAGTTGTTACATTCTCCCCTCCTTTAGGGAGCGCCATCCCGGTGCTCAACTTGACTTATCCGCTTTCCTCGCTTCGTCCTTACTTGTAAACCGATGAGGGTATTTTTTCTTAATCTGATCCTCACGTTCCCATGTAAATTCTGGACCTCTTTGCGAATTCTAACAAACTTTAACAATAGGTATCTGACTTTGCTTAAATCGCTTAACCTCTTTATCAATAACTTCCACTAGCTCTTTAATCATATGCAACTTATCATCAAGTTGAATCTCATCTATCAGAACAACAATATTGCCTTCCGCTAAACATTTCTTAAGATTCAAAACATGAAACGTACCATGAATCCCGTTCAACTCTTCAGGAAACTCCAAGGTGTAAGCTACAGGACCAACTCTAGCTAGAATCTTGAATGGCCTAATGTAATGTGGACTTAGCTTTCTGCGATTTCCAAAACGTACAGGGCCCTTCCATGGCGATACCTTGAGCAGTACCATATCACCAACTTCAAACTCCAAAGGCTTAGCTCTCCTATCTGCGTAACTCTTCTGGCGACTACGGGCAGTCAACAAATGGTTCTTAATCTGGACAATCTTCTCGGTCGTATCACAGATCAATTCTGGACCGGTGAGTTGGCTATCCCTAACCTCACTCCAGCATACAGGTAATCTACATTTCTGTCCGTATAAAGCCTCATATGGTGCAGCCTTAATACTTGCGTGATAACTATTGTTATATGAGAACTCGACCAATGGCAGATGGCGATCCCAACTACTTCCAAAGTCAATCACACAGGCATGTAACATATCTTCCAGCATTTGTATAGTCCTCTCACGTTGACCATCCGTTTAAGGGTGGTAAGCAGTACTCATATCCAAATTTGTCCCCAACGCTTCCTGGAGCGATTTCCAGAATCTTGACGTAAAATGGCTATCTCGATCCAAAATGATCAAAACACGAACACCATGCATACACACTATTTCCTTCAAGTAAAGTCGCGTGAGTTTCTCCATACTATCCGTTTTCTTCATTGGCAAGAAATGAGCTGATTCGGTTAGTCGGTCGACAATAACCCAAATCGTATCGTACCCACTTGGCGTTCTCGGCAATCCACTCACAAAATCCATAGTAATCCTTTCCCACTTCCAAACTCGAATCTCCAGTTGTTGCAGCAATCCAGACGGTTTCTGATGCTCAGCTTTGACCTTCGCATAAGTCAAACACTTATTAACATACGTGGCAATATCCGCTTTCATATTCGGCCACAAGTACAACGGCTTCAAATCTTGATACATCTTGTCCGATCCCGGATGGATGGAATACTTGGACTTATGCGACTCATGCATAACCAAATCCCTCAATCCACCGAATCGCGGCAACCAAACACGATCCTAAAACAACGTGTTCCATCAAGGCGAAACTCGAATATTTGCTTAATCAATCTCCCCAAATTTTCTACTTCTACGTTCTCTCTTTTCATTGCTTCCTCTTGAGCTTCACGAATCTGCTTTGGTAGATCATTGTGAATAGTCATCATCAAAGCTCGAACACGCAATGGCTTATTCCTTTCCTTCCAACTTAAGGCGTCAGCCACAACATTCGCTTTTCCAGGATGATACCATATCTCACAATCATAATCACTCAACAACTCAATCCATCTCCGTTGTCTCAAGTTCAACTCTTTCTGATTCAAAATATATTGTAGGCTCTTGTGATCGGTGAAAACCACACACTTCATTCCATACAAATAATGTTTGAATAATCTAAGATAAAAAACAATGGCTCCTAACTCCAAATCGTGAGTAGTGTAATTCTCTTCCTGGACTTTCAATTGTCTAGAATCATACGCTATCACCTTCTCTCTTTACATCAACATGGCTCCATAACCTTTAAGTGATGCGTCACAATACACCACGAAATCTTTCGTTCCCTCGGGCAACGCTAAGATCGGTGCACTACACAACTTCTGCTTCAATGTTTGAAAAGCCTCCTCTTCTTCTTTTCCCCATTCGTATTTCTTATCTTTCTGAGTCAACTTAGTCAGCAGCTTAGAAATCAAAGAAAAACCTTCAATGAATCTCCAATAGTAACCAACCAATCTAAGAAATTGCCTTACTTCTGTTGGCGTTGTCGGTGCAGCCCAACTCTTAATGGTTTCGATCTTGGCAGGATCAACATGAACACCACTACGATCAATCACATAACCCAGAAATTGTACTGAAATTAGCCAAAAATCACACTTTGAAAACTTGGCGTACAATCTCTCTTTCATAAGCAGCTCCAAAATAATCTTCAAATGCTTCCCATGCTCTTCTTCGTCATTGGAATTAACCAAAATATCATCGATGAACACTATGAAAAACTTATCAAGATATGGCTTGCATACTCGGTTCATCAAGTCCATAAACACAGCAGGTGCATTAGTCAATCCAAACGACATTACTTGGAACTCAAAGTGACCATACCGAGTTCTAAATGCAGTAATTGGAATGTCTTCTTCTTTAATGCATAACTGGTGATATCCTGATCGCGGATCGATCTTAGAATACATGCTCGAACCTTGCAGTTGGTCAAATAAATTGTCGATTCTCGGAAGAGGATAATGATTCTTGATAGTCAACTTGTTCAACTCGCGATAATCTATACACATTCTAAAAGTTCCATCTTTCTTCTTCATATACAACACTGGTGGTCCCCACGGTGATGAACTCGGACGAATAAACTCCTTCTCCAGCAGCTCTTGCAGTTGTACCGATAACTCTCTCATCTCAGACGGTGCCAATCTATATGGTGCACGTGCAATAGGTGCAGCCCTCGGTACTAGATCAATTCAAAATTCTACTTGCCTTGGCGGTGGTAGTCCTGGCAACTCCTCAGGAAACACCTCCGAAAAATCATGAATTACAGGCACGTCTTCCAATCGTTTCTCCTTTGACTTGTTCTCCATCACGTGTGCCAAAAACAAATGACAACCTCGCTCGACGTACTTACGGGCCTTAATACAATATATGACCTTTAATCGAGACACACCCTTGTCACTTTTGATTATTAACATCTTGTCTCTATACTATATACGAAAAACTCTCTCGCCACAGACGATAACGGCATCGTGCTTGACAAGCCAATCCATACCAATTATGACGTCAAACGTACCAAGCTTAATCGGCATAAGATCGATTTTAAAAATATGGTTCACTAAATTTAAAGTGCAAACTTTCAAAACATTGTTCGTACTAGTTACCCTTCCACCAGCTAACTCTACCTCATAACTAGCTCCTATTTTGACCGGATCGATATTAAGCATGGAACTAAATCTAGTATCCACAAAACTCCTATCGGAACCCAAATCAAATAAAACAAAAGCATAGCGGTTATTGAGTAGAAATGTACCAGTAACCACATTCGGACCCTTCAGCTCAGCATCCTTAATAGCATAAGCTCGACCACGAATCTCTCCAACTTCTTCTTGCTTAACCTTTCTTGGGCATCAGTTCCTACTATGACCTTGCTCACCGCAGTCATAACAAGTCAGAATGGGCAGAGCATTTGCACCCATGGCAACATTCTTCTCCTTATAGTACCTTGCCTTATGCCCAATCTTCCCATACTTATGACACTTGATAGTACACAGACCAAAATGGCGAGTAAAACATCGTTCACACAAAGGAAGTGATCCAGAAGACACCTTTCCATCAGTAGGATCGGTAACCACGTCTCGTGCGTTCCTTTGCTGTTGGTTATTCTGTAATGTTTGGCGTGAGCTGTCCCTATGATTGCCTTTACCACTACTATTTCCACTTTGAAAGCTCTCCCACTTTCGCTTCTTTCCTTCCAAAATTCTTTCATCTCTAGCTTGCGATTTTGTTCTGTCAACTTATGAGCCATACGCACGGCTTCGTTCAGGTTAGCAAGCTTAGAAGACGTCACTTCACCCTTGATGTTATCAGTCAACCCCCAGATGTAAGCATCAACTTTTACTCTTTCCCGCTCAACCATTCTTGGACACATCAATGCTAACTCATTGAACCTATGAGTATAAGACATAATGTTATACTCCTTGACCTTTAAGTTCCATAACTCGTGCTCCATTATTTGAACTTATTCTATCAGAAAAAACTCAACAATCATCAGTTGCTTTATCTGAGTCCAAGGCATTTGGTTCACAGTCTCCAAACCCATGGTTGCAACCTTAGCATTCCACCAAGTCAAAGCAGGTCCTTGCAACGTTGCAGCAGCAAACTTAACCATTTTGCCCTCTGCACATTCGTTGATCTCAAAAACACTCTTAGTTTTCTCGAACCATCTTAGTAATTCGACAACTCCTTCAGTACCATAAAAAGCAGTAGGATTGCACTTCATAAATCCAACAAAAGTGCACTCACAAACAGTAGGTGCGGCATCTTGACCTTTAGCTGGTCCAGATCCCCTAGCATCATTTCTAACATTCACATGTCTAGCTCGCTCAACAGCGATAGCAGCATCGACACTTTCCTTGATCATTCGACGAATAGCAGCTTGAGTCAAAGGTGTAGACTTTGGAGGCATGATTCTGGCATGTCATACATAAAACAATATGATAAGCATTCATAACATGATATACTCATAACATGGTATAATGACAAATCAATCACAACAACAGTCACACAACATCAAGTAGTAATCAAAAGATAGTCATTCATTTTTCATCACATAAGAGTTAATACATAGTTGCATTGTTTCATGAAATGATACAAATCGTTACAACCAATAGCATCAAGTCTACTAACTGAGGACTCAGTTTAGTGATTACATAATAAAGACACCACAATTGAAACTAAATTACTAAGAATCATGAGGAGATCCTCGTGGCTCAGATGATGGACTCTTCTCATCTTCAATCAGAACATTGATAACTTCATTTGGTCTTTCTTCAAACACAAATCCTCTACGAATCATCTCTTGATAGAACTCACGAGCTTGAACTCTAGTCCAATAGAGATCTCTCTTGACTCGTTTGTTCTGCATACGAAGGAATGTGTTGCTAAACATTGCTTCTTCAAGTTCCTTCTTTAATTTCTTACACTCAACCTTATCTTCAGCATTTCCAAGCTTTTCAACCAGCTTTTCCATTGTAGTCGTTCCTTGCTCCACACTAGAACGCACTTCATTATCCAAATCCAAAATCAACTTACCATAATACTCATCCTTTGCTTTTCCTTTCTTCTCGACCAATGCATGCGATGTCTCGCGACCACACAGTCGTCTTGAAAGAGAAGCCATCCAACCAAAAAGAGAGTTAATGTTCTCCTCATGAGACCAGGCAATAGACCATCACTATCATCACAAAGAAAAGGAGCAGTAGACGATTCACCTACCTTATGGACGCTACCAGAAATAGTCTCATCCTCATGTTAAATCGGGTTCTCAACCTCGATCGCATCCTCAGGTTCTGACTCAGAAGCAGGCGGCGGAGGGTTAAGAGGATCCACATCATCATAAGGATATGTCAACTCAGGCTCATTCTCATCTTCCTCGATGTCTACTTCTATATCATCTTCTTCTTGAGGATCTTCTTCTTCTTGAGAATCTTATTCTTCCTCAAATTCGTCTTCTTCTGGGTCCTCGTCTTCATCCACTAAGACAGGCTCGGGAATAACAGGAACATCATCGTGTTGATTCGGCTCAACAATGGGTACATCATCCACATGTTCAGGAGGAATTACGTTCACCATGATAATCGAGAGAATATCATACAATATTTACTTAATAGAGTATCACTTCTTATTATCATTGGAACACTATTATCAAAATAATAGCTCACATAAAAGCGCAACAACAAAAATTCACAATTCGTGACATTCTCATTCTGCATATACCTCAATTATATTTAAAACATATATAATAACAGTTATCATATAATCACATGCCATCCTATGCATATAACACATGAATAAATGCACCAATACATAACAATTCATGCATCCAAAACATGCATAAATATATCCATACTTAACCAATTATACATATAGCACATACATAAATATACCTATACATAACAATCAATAAATTTACCTTTTGTTTCTATGGTAACCAATGGCAACGAGGAGTCTCGGCGTGCGTGTAGAAGCGTTATAGTTTAGGTTTTCAAAAAGACTCGACCTAGTTCTCTATAACCTTAGGCTCTTGATACCACTCTGTAACACCCTCATCCAACGTACATTGGATTGCACAGCGGAAATAGCAATTTGGATGTAACTAAATAGCACCAATGATCAAGGCAATAGAAAACGACCCAAAAGAGACGTTTAACAAACATGTGTTCCATTATTAATCAGAGTTAAAATGTGTTTAGGTCCCCACAGAATCGAAACCACAACCATTACATCATTTGAAAAACTATTGTTTCAACATAAAGACATTGTTTTAGAACAACATAAGACATTGTTTTTGAAAGACCGAAACACACAAGTAGTCTTTCACCAAATCCATCACACGCACGACACCTCCACGCCAACGCTGCCTTCATCCTTGGTTACCTAGGATAAAACATGTTTAAAATGTCAACAACAATGTTGAGTGAAATTCATAGAGTTTAAAATAATTAGTAAGCAATAATAATCTTTGAACACATAAGTAGTTCTCGGGAAAACAAAGCAATGAATGCAATGTATAGAAACTTCTTTTCTTTCACGCAATAAGCTCAGGACACTGAACGTTAACAGTACATATGGCATTTCATATGTTAGAGTGCCCCAAAACAAGGTATTATTGTCATATACCTACTACTTTTCTAAATACAAAATGTCTCTTTGACAGGGTGGTCACCAACGGATTCAGACCCTGGACAGGGTTGTCCAACCAAATAGATTTATTTAATGCATTAGCGTTTACCTCGCAAGGCAATTAATGGTTCATAAAATAAGGGACTTCGACAATAGCAACTTATGCGGAAACAATCTCGTAATCGGGTCCAGCATACCATAAAATCATACGTGTTCGATTTTATAAACCAAACATGCATCCCCCTCGCGGGTTTAAAAACAATTAAAACACTTAAAAGCGAGGCTATGAACTCACCTTAAGCAAAAGATCCAAATCAATCAAGTCAATCAAGCGCAAGTAACTTCACGTCTTAACCGCGACCTATATATTACATATATAGTGGTACGTGACTAAAAGTATATTAAATCATGTAATACCTACTTGCATATATATATATATATAGATATATATATATATATATATATATATATATAGATATCTCACACTACACACTTACTATTACGTATATACAGTCATATACTACAATCTCCAAGTGCGACGCAAAACATTTCACTTTGACGCACTTAACAGTATTACCTCATTTTCTATAAAGTTTCCATTTTTAGAAAGTTACCGAAAGTAAGGATAATATAATCCGAACTTCATATTTTGTTATCAGTTAACTGACATTACGAACCTTTTGTTCCTTATAGACTTTATTCAAAAGTTTACGTAAGTTTGACTTTCAAAAGTCAAACTTCGTAGTTGACTTTTTACCCCAAAATTACCCAAACTTGACTTGGCCGTAAAACGTTCGTTATTAAGAGTTATGTGACGATCCACCGAGCGAAACGGAGCTTAGGGCGAACACTATCACTTAACGTTATCAAAAGTAACTTTTAAAAATTTCTTGACTCGCTACAGTCAAGTCAAACTTTCTGGTCAAACATGATCAACCCAAAACCTATGAAACCAACATTTTCGACATAATCCAACTATCAAAATACGTTTAACTAGTCTATGTAATTATACCAAAACCATCAAACTTTAGTCAATAACTAAACACACTTTCAATAATTTCCGCACTTAATCATCTTACAATAATCATAATACACGCAATATCCACAATTAAACTAAACAAGAAGCATAACTAGAAGCTTACAATGCTATCAAGAAAATCAAAATATGGTTTCCCCCTTGGCTTC